>CAXITT010000105.1:132127-149861 GCA_964033795.1 Lymnaea stagnalis | reverse complement strand
ATGTCTGCCGATGTACGTGGATAGGAGACAAACTGATGTCTGCCAATGTACGTGGATAGGAGACAAACTTATGTCTGCCAATTTACGTGGATAGGAGACAAACTGATGTCTGCCAATGTACGTGGATAGGTGACAAACTGATGTCTGCCGATGTACGCGGTTAGGAGACAAACTGATGTCTGCCGATGTACGTGGATAGGAGACAATCAGATGTCTGCCGATGTACGTGGATAGGTGACAAACTGATGTCTGCCGATGTACGTGGTTAGGAGACAAACTGATGTCTGCCGATGTACGTGGATAAAAAGACAATCTGATGTCTGCCAATGTACGTAGATAGGAGACAAACTGATGTCTGCCGATGTACGTGGATAGGAGACAAACTGATGTCTGCCGATGTAAGTGGATAGGAGACAAACTGATGTCTGCCAATGTACGTGGATAGGAGACAAACTGATGTCTGCCGATGTACGTGGATAGGAGACAAACTGATGTCTCCGATGTACGTGGATAGGAGACAAACTGATGTCTGCCGATGTACGTGGATAGGAGACAAACTGATGTCTGCCGATGTACGTGGATAGGAGACAAACTGATGTCTGCCGATGTACGTGGATAGGAGACTCAATCACACAGTCACATCACCCAACAGTAGGCTTGGCACTACAATGACACAGTCACATCACCCAACAGTAGGCTTGGCACTACAATCACACAGTCACATCACCCAACAGTAGGCTTGGCACTACAATGACACAGTCACATCACCCAACAGTAGGCCTGGTATTACTATCACATGTCTACCAACAGTAGCCCTGGCATTACTATCACACATCTTCCTGGATATGCTATATTAAGCCACTACAAACGGTAGCCCAGGCAGAACGAACATAAGAGTGATTCCTGACATACTAAATCTCAGTGACAGTCAAGCAGCGTGTGTGTTGCATAGGGACTCTTTTCGTCATACTGCATCACGTGAGGTTCGTGTCATCTCCTGGTAAAGGCGGACATCACATATGGACAAAGACTTGTTGAATACACGCCCACACGTGTGCGACGTCTTGGTTTTACCGTAAACTATCCAATGTCCGTTGATATGAGACAAACTGATGTCTGCCGATGTACGTGGATAGGAGACAAACTGATGTCTGCCAATGTACGTGAATAGGAGACAAACTGATGTCTGCCGATGTACGTGGATAGGAGACAAACTGATATCTGCCAATGTACATGGATAGGAGACAAACTGATGTCTGCCGATGTACGTGGATAGGAGACAAACTGATGTCTGCCAATGTACGTGGATAGGAGACAAACTGATGTCTGCCGATGTACGTGGATAGGAGACAAACTGATGTCTGCCGATGTACGTGGATAGGAGACAAACTGATGTCTGCCAATGTACGTGGATAGGAGACAAACTGATGTCTGCCTATGTACGTGGATAGGAGACAAACTGATGTCTGCCAATGTACGTGGATAAGTGACAAACTGATGTCTGCCGATGTACGTGGATAGGAGACAAACTGATGTCTGCCGATGTACGTGGATAGGAGACAAACTGATGTCTGCCAATGTACGTGGATAGGAGACAAACTTATGTCTGCCAATTTACGTGGATAGGAGACAAACTGATGTCTGCCAATGTACGTGGATAGGAGACAAACTGATGTCTGCCGATGTACGTGGATAGGAGACAAACTGATGTCTGCCGATGTACGTGGATAGGAGACAAACTGATGTCTGCCGATGTACGTGGATAGGAGACAAACTGATGTCTGCCGATGTACGTGGATAGGAGACAAAGTGATGTCTGCCAATGTACGTGGATAGGAGACAATCAGATGTCTGCCAATGTATGCGGATAGGAGACAATCAGATGTCTGCCAATGTATGCGGATAGGAGACAATCTGATGTCTACCAATGTACGTGGATAGGAGACATTCTGATGGCTTCCAATGTACGTGGATAGGAAACAATCTAATGTCTACCAATGTACTTAAATAAGAGACAATCTCCTGGCTGCAGACAGGTCCTATACATCTCTCTCTTTTTTTTACTATATCTCTCCCCTACTCTCTCTCTCTCTCTCTGTCTTTCTTTCTTTCTTTATCTTTCTTTCTCTCTATCTTTTTATCTCTCTATCTTTTGATCCCCCTCTCTCTTTTGATCTCTCTCCCCTCTTTAGTTATTCATGTTAGTTGATTGAGAACCGCTGATGGTCATGAATTGATGTTGCACCATGTCGAAGCGAGTCATCAATAAATAATTAGTTATGCTTCATGCATGACGTGCATATGACATTTAGGAATGGCAGCTTGATGACTGTCGTCTTTCACAGCCTTCACACTCCGTACACCTAGAGCAACCCCCACGAGATCTAGGCCAAGGTTCTTGTATTAACTCAACCTAATGTAGACCTAATATTCTCCCTAGCTTTCCCTAGTGTTTTATCACTGATGGCATTCACGTTTTAAGCTTCACTTCTTAGCTTCCGTCTTAGCTTCCCTTCTAAGCTTCCCTTCTAAGCTACCCTTCTAAGCTTCCCTTCTAAGCTTCCCTTCTAAGCTTTCCTATTCGCTCTTCTTCTTAGCTTACTTCTTAGCAATTCATCTAGTCCCCCTTCTTAGCGATACAATGCGTGTTGCAGTATTTTGTACCTTCTGGACAGGGCTGCCACACCTTGGGAATTTTTCCAAGATCTTGGGAATTCACTACCCTATTCAGGGCAAAAACTCGCTTAAAAAAAAAAAAAAATTCCCAAAATTTTAAAATAAAACTATTATATTTGGGAAATCTTGGGAAATATTTTGACAAAATCTTGGGAATTTTTAAAAATTGAGTGGTAGCCCTCCTTCTGGAGTATCTGAATTTGGTTTTGTGGTAAACCCCACAACGAACCTTTCCCTCTTAGCTTCCCTTCTTAGCTTCCCTTCTTATTTTACGTACTGCCTTCTAAAGTGCGAAATTAATCGCTTATTTTAATTTTTTGGCTCGTTCAAACAGTGCATAACAAAGACGATACCATAATATGAGACATACAATAGCAAAAAACGACACTCAAAACAGTGCTAATTACAATTAATAAGATTTATTTAAGTATCAATATAATTACAAAATAAAAGAAATATAATTAAAAATAATCAACTTACAGAGTAGGATATGTCTTGTACCAGTACACAGCTAATACAATGCGCCAATTAATAATGTACATGATGAATGCGAATAAACACATATGAGTACACTTGTTCGTGAAATTAAAAATATCTATGCTCGATGAATCTACGTCTCTCAATGCTCTCTGAACCCCTTATATATGCAGCGTAAGACACATTCCAGAAACGCCTTGCATTGTTTACCTGTCAAGTTCACTCCCGAACTTTCCACTAAATTCTATTAGAACATAATAATTACTTTTAGTTGGTATTGGTAGTAAAACAAGACCAAGATCAAAGGGAATAGGCAACGCCCAATACGAACGCAGCCTAATTTGGGGTCAAACATAGTTCACGGCACGGGGAAAGTGACGTAAATACGTCTTCTACATAACACCTAACTTCCCTTCTTAGCTTCTCTCTTAGCATCCCTCTTATCTTCCCTCTTAGCATCCCCTTAGATTACTTTCTTAGCTTTCCTCTTAGCTTCCCTTCTTAGCTCTCTTCTTAGCTTCTCTCTTAGCATCCCTGTTAGCTTCCCCTCTACTATTTCCCTACGACTCATTTATTGTCTTAAAATGGTTTACAATAACAACCCGTAGCCCAAATATCATGGCTTATATTTACGATATATTTTGAACAGAAATGTAAATATTTCTGTCTACAATATACGGTGTCCTTATTCACGAGTTGTTTGTCTTATTTACGAGTGATCGTGTGTCTTTAGTCACGAGTAAGGTTGCCATCCGTTCCGATATATCGGGTCTGTTCGGGACTGTCACCATTATGGACCTTATAATGCAATGACATTAAATAATTTGTTAACTTCATTTCTACATCCCCATCTCAGAGTGTCCCGACGAGGTTCCAGCTAGATATGAAAACCCTATCAGGAGATGTGTGTCTTTAATGTCGAATGTGTGTCTTAATCACGAGGTGTGTCTTTAATCACGAGGTGTGTGTCTTTGGTCACAAGTGGTGTGCTAGGTTAGCCACCAGTTTTAGCAGTGTGTGTGCGTGTGTGTGACTATTGTTGCCGAGACAAGGCCGTTGCATAAATTATGAAGTATTGTTACCTTATCAGCCATAAATAACTAGAGCTACTTTACGACACAAGCTAGGACAGAGTCGTTATTCAGCGACCAAAGGTCAAGGACGAGGTGCTCCCAAACTGGTAGTACCCCCCACCCCTCCCGGGTCGCCAGCCCCGCCGCATTTCTTAATTTTTTGGTAGGTCCAGGTCTTCTGCTCTGTGGAGGGCTGGGATTGGGTGAACTCTGTTTTGTGCACATGTCTCCTCTTGACGTCACGCTGTTGTATTTCAACCTGGTCTTTGTGCCAGGATCACCCTTGGTCTGCTAGTAGTTTGAATATTTGTGGCATTGGTATTGTGTGCTCTAGAAAATGGTTAAATCGGTGAATGCTGGTGGGTAGACACTGGGCTGGTTGGAAATGTTTGGGTAGGTGGGAGATTGTGGGGCTGGTGGGCAATGGTTGGGCTGGTGGGAAGTTGGTCGGCTGGTGGGAAATGGTTGGGCTGGTGGGCAATGGTTGGGCTGGTGGGAAATGGTTTGGCTGGTGGGAAGTTGGTCGGTTGGCAGGCAATGGTTGGGCTGGTGGGCAATGGTTGGGCTGGTGGGCAATGGTTGGGCTGGTGGGAAATGGTTGGGCTGGTGGGAAGTTGGTCGGTTGGTGGGCAATGGTTGGGCTGGTTGGAAGTTGGTCGGTTGGTGGGCAATGTTTGGGATGGTGGGCAATTATAGTCATCCAACAACTGCACCATATGTTGGTTACAATTCCCCGAAAAAAGTTGACATTAAAAGCAACATTTAGACGAGTGATATTTGAATCACCGTAAGACTGAATAATTTCGGGGGTAATTAATCACGGGGAATGGCTGGGCGGCCACAAACATAAAGGCATAGCAATCCTCTGGTACACGGTGGTCATAAAATGAATGCTTGATCAGGTCGCACAGGCAGGCTAACATTCCACTTCTGCACGTGGGTTCCCAATCGGAACATTGTACGAATTCAATGAACTACCCCCGAATTGTTGTACCCTCATAGGTTAATTTTGAAATTCGAACCGGGTTTCTGTATTTCATTTTGACGTGACTTTTTGACATGACTTTTTGACATGACTTTTTGACGTGACTTTTTGACATGACTTTTTATAACGTGGAACAACGTCATTACAATTAGACATACATGGCCAATGTTTTAGAACCGCTGCTGTACAATCAAGGGTTCTTGTTGTTAGTTTATTAATTGGTTTGGTTGGGGGGGGGGGTTCATTATAAATTGACGTATTTATTTCTGTTTAACGATCATTGAGTTGGCTAGGCACCGGAAGGGGTTTAAATAACTCGTGCCTAGCCATTGGAACTGTTAAAGTTATCCGTCTCTAGGCACCGGAACTGTTTTAAGTTATGTGTCCCTAACACTACGGCACTACGACGAGCCTAACACTACGGCACCACAAAGAGACAAAGACTACCTCACTACGACGAGCCTAAGACTACGGCACCACAAAGAGCCAAAGACTACGGCACTACGACGAGCCTAAGATTACTGCACTACAAAGAGACAAAGACTACGGCACTACGAAGAGCCAAAGACTACGGCACTACAACAAGCCTAAGATTACTGCACTACAAAGAGACAAAGACTACTGCACTACGAAGAGCCATAGACTACGGCACTACGACGAGCCTAAGACTACGGCACCACAAAGAGACAAAGACTACGGCACTACGAAGAGCCAAAGACTACGGCACTACAACAAGCCTAAGATTACTGCACTACAAAGAGCCAAAGATTACGGCACTACGAAGAGCCATAGACTAGGGCACTACAAAGAGCCTTAAAAAACAACAAAGATTTTGGGAGTTTTTGGTTTGTTTGGTTTGACGTTAATTAAACAGAACTAATTGTTGGGGTGTTTTCAGTAAACAGTCCCCGCATTCTTTGTGTCAACACCGTAAGGAATGGACTAAGAAAAACAGTGCTTGGCCTCGGCGGTCTGGAGCTCAATGAACCATCCAGAATAGTTTTCTTTGAGAGGATTGCGTAGTTGATCCCTAAGTGCCAAAGTGCTTGCCTAAGACATTGCAGGACGTTATCCTGTATAGTCATATCCTGCGCCCCCTCCCCCCCCCCCCCCCCCCCTGCCCGCTTACTGGCCGAACTACTCTTTTGGAGGTTGAAACTACTCTTTCACTAATCAAGGGGTAAACGGGTCTGATTCTCTGAGACTAACCCAGGGGTAAACAGGTCTGATACCCTGAGACTAACCTAGGGGTAAATAGGTCTGATACTCTGAAAAGGTCTGATACGCTGACACTAACCCAGGGGTAAATACGTCTGATATTTTCACTCTCTGTTTTGAGTTTCAATAAAATGCCACAGACGACGTCAAATTATCTCGTATTTAAAAAAAAAATCATTTCAGACTTTGACCTGTTTCAGGCCAATGCACGCACACATAGATGAGACTTGAGGCCAACTCATTCAACTTCCTACCCGCGTTATTTAGTTCCTTGTGTCCAGTCCCAGTGTGGATCATTAGCTGTGGCAGAGCCATAGTGACTAGGCGATCTATCTTGTAGTATAATTAGGGTTGCCAGACGTCCGTCTTTAGTACGGACAGTTTGTATTGTCCAACGCCTACTCCGTACTCATTTTTTGCACCCGTATTTTCCCGTACTTGTCACGCGTCGTCCTGCTTGTCCGTACCTTTGACAGCGACGACTTGCTTGCCTTATTTCCATTTATCTTATTTCACCACAAAGATTAGCGCAGTGAACAGTTTCAGCGCCATCTTGCAGACCATTTCTCGTCATGGGCGCCCGCAGGTAGTGGCAAGGTGGGGCACTTGCCCCCCCCCCCTGGATTGATTGGATAAAAAAATTTTTAGACAAAAATCGACAAAAAATTTATTAAAATAAAGAGAAAATAAAGAGAAAGTAACTAAGCTGATGTCTGAAAAGTTAATTAGTTTTTCTTGCCCCCCCCCCCCCTCTAGAAAGTTTTCTGCGGGCGCCCATGTTTCTCGGTAATCTAAGCATTTGCTTGATGCACTTGCGTGAACCCTCGTGGGACTCTCTGTGGCGTAGTGGCCTGTGACGTGGTGGCCTTTGGGCGAAGGGTGGCTTTATGACTTTTGTGTTGTTAGTCATTGTCTTTGAAATTTAGACAGGAGTTTGGATCACTTGTGCGTACTGCTCAGTTTTTTTTTTTGAAAACCCAACTGCTGAGATCTGGCGGCATTGCCTAGACAACCAATCTGCTATGTTTCAGGTAACTGTCAAAAAAAAATTGAACGTCAGACCGCGAAATTTGTTTGAAGTAGCTGAGGAATTGAAGAGTCTCCTGCTAAAATGACAAAGTTTAGAACGGACATTTGTTCCGCTCCATATCCGCAGCAATTTGAACGATTTAGAAAAAGCAGGTGAAATAAATGCAATTTGCGCATTCTATGGCACATGTGTCACATAGTGTCAGCGTTGGTCTGTTCATTTTAAAGATTTAAAAATATTTGCTTGGGTGACCTTGAAAGTATTCCCTTTCTGGGACAGCGTAGAGAGACGCGACACATATATCAATGAAATCTTCTCAGGGAAAATTGTTGATATCAATCTCTTTGATGATATAACGAATGTGACATTATTTTTGTCATCTGCTCAATTGGAAGAACGGAGCTCGCAAAACATCTCTGTAGATCTGAAAATATTTCAAGATTTCAAAACAAATAATGATGTTCATTCTGTAAATAAATTTCCCTCACTGCTTAAGTTTCCATTTAATCTTCCCGCAACAAATGCACGCGCGGAGCGAGCTTCTCTCCTTCCCCCTCCCACCCCAGCACCGCTGCTGTTGCCTTCGGTTGCTGTGGGGCCTTTGTGTCCGTGCTTGGCGTCCAGACAATCTCGTCAGCCTAGACTATAACTCCTGTATTTCTTCACATCTTGAGGGTAATGGTGCCCCCCATGCAGTTGTTCCACAAATTTTTGTTTTTTAAAAGTCAACACAGGACCGCAAAGTGTAAAAAGAAATATTTTTTTGTTACAAAGTTTTAAACAAAGGCAGTTAACTCAATTCGAAGAAGTTTAAGTGAGATTATTAACTTTGAATTGTGTCCCTTGGCATTTTTTAATTAGCTAATGACCAGATATTGGTGATAACAAAGAGTTCAACTGACCAGATATTGGTGATGACAGAGAGTTCAACTGACCAGATATTGGTGATGACAGAGAGTTCAACTGACCAGATATTGGTGATGACAGAGAGTTCAACTGATCAGATATTGGTGATGACAGAGAGTTCAACTGATCAGATATTGGTGATGACAGAGAGTTCAACTGACCAGATATTGGTGATGACAGAGAGTTCAACTGACCAGATATTGGTGATGACAGAGAGTTCAACTGACCAGATATTGTTGTTTCAAAATATAGCTAGTACCTTCTTACAACATTTCGATGTTTAACTATCCCTATGACAGTATCTAAGACCATATCTATTGTTGTACCAATGACTGTACCAATGACTGTACCAATGACTGTACCAATGACTGTACCAATGACTGTACCAATGACTGTACCAATGACTGTACCAATGACTGTACCAATGACCGTACCAATGACTGTACCAATGACTGTACCTATGACTGTAGCAATGACTGCACCAATGACTGCACCAATGACTGTACCAATGACTGTACCAATGACTGTACCAATGACTGTACCAATGACTGTACCAATGACTGTACCAATGACCGTACCAATGACTGTACCAATGACCGTACCAATGACTGTACCAATGACTGTACCTATGACTGTAGCAATGACTGCACCAATGACTGTACCAATGACTGTACCAATGACTGTACCAATGACTGTACCAATGACTGTACCAATGACTGTACCAATGACTGTACCAATGACTGTACCAATGACTGTACCAATGACTGCACCAATGACTGCACCAATCACCGTATCAATGACTGTAGCATTGACAACCTATAACTGTAGCTGTGGATGTTCCGAAATTGTGCCAATGGGTGCACTAATCACGTGATCACGCCTACTCCTAGGTTTTATGAGCTTTTAATATTGCATAAAAAGACTAACCTAAATGAGAATACATTGTGTACTAAAAATCTTAAATATTCCCAGATTTGTTGCGGCCTATCTATATCTACTATCTCTCTTTCTATATATAAATGAATTGTATGTATCTCTCATATGCGCTCCTATAACATTCATCCGATTGCGATAAAACTTTGGTGAGTTGTTGTCCGAACGCCTGCGAATGTTTCTGAATGTTTACAACCATTTTACATTAGTCCGTTTTGGGCCGGGGGGGCTATGAGCTATATTCAAATAACTTCAAGCCGAGCTAATCAACGGGTGAATGGAATTTAATGAAATACAAACAGCGACATTTCATTTTGATTGTGACATAATTTAATAGGTTTCTAAATTAGTACAACCATTTTACAATATTCTATTAGGGAGCGGGGCCCTAAATTCGTTTCTTTATTCTATGATGTATATATATATAATGTCAAACAGAGCTATTGCACTGGTGGGTAAATCGCTACAAGTGTGTGGACTAAATTTTGAAAATACATACTTCTCACCTGGCCAGCTGTATGTGGCCTGCTCACCATGCCAGCTGTATGTGGCCTGCCCACCTGGCCAGCTGTATGTGGCCTGCTCACATGGACAGCTGTATGTGGCTAGCTGTATGTGGCCTGCTCACATGGACAGCTGTATGTGGCCAGCTGTATGTGGCCTGCTCATCTGGCCAGCTGTATGTGGCCTGCTCATCTGGTCAGCTGTATGTGGCCTGCTCATCTGGCCAGCTGGATGTGGCCTGCTCATCTGGCCAGCAATATGTGGCCTGCCCACCTGGCCAGCTGTATGTGGCCAGCTATATGTGGCCAGCTGTATGTGGCCTGCTCACCTGGCCAGCTGTATGTGGCCTGCTCACCTGGCCAGCTGTATGTGGCCTGCTCATCTGGCCAGCTGGATGTGGCCTGCTCATCTGGCCAGCTATATGTGGCCAGCTGTATGTGGCCTGCTCACCTGGGCAGTTGTATGTGGTCTACTCCCGTCGAAAAAACTCTTCTAATTGATTGGCGTACACTCCAGACGTCCAAAACAAAATACATTGTCTACATAAAAATTACATCAAAAATAATTAAAACACACACACCTCACATTCTTTGATTGCATTGCAAAGCATGCCGGGTACTCGCTAGTTTTGTTTTAAAAAGAAGCCATTCAAATTAACATCAAAACCAATTTGTTAATTTAAGGAAACATATCCTATATATTACATGTACTAATCATATACCGTAATCGTGACTCTTTTTTTTTCTCGATCCACTTGAATCGATTCTGACTCCGGCTGATATCGTGTTTTACAGAACTTGTAGGAAAGTATCAGAGAATAAAATACATTGTGAATTTTTGTCTAGATCAGCGTTCCTCAAACGGTGGCCCGCGGACAGGCACCGGCCCTCTGACAGGCACCGGCCCGCGGACAGGCACCGGCCCGCGGACAGGCATCGGCCCGCGGACAGGCACCGGTCCGCGACCATACGTTTACCGGTCCACACAATATTAATATATATGATTAAATAAAAGAAAATACAATTAATCAATCAAGCATCGATCTCTGGTTCAGTTTTGAAACTTATCCGCTGGTCCTCCAAACAAAAAAAAGTTGGGAAGCGATGATCTAGATGTGTCCTTTCTGCTTCGACATTTTTATGATGGTTAGAGCTTTTGACTGCGTACCAGTCGTCCCAAGCACAGTTCGATACTTGGACTGTTTCTAAAATGAAAACTGATACCGGTTCTAGAAGTTATGAAAATTTTTTCCATAGATTTACACCAACACTTTATATTCGTATTCTCGTGTCTTTAGACCCAGACATCTCGTCTACACACCAACACTTTATATTCGTATTCTCTTGTCTTTAGACCCAGGCACCCCCTCGCTGGAAGCAGAGCTCCAGTCAGGCAAACTTGGCTGGACTCAGCATCAAGTCCACCATGCCTGGCACTGGCTTCATCAGAGTTAAGTTACTCCAGGCAGAGGTCAGCCCTGGACCTGACCCAGAGGATCCCTTTCTGGCCGTCAACGTCAAGGAAGCAATGGATATTCCTGGTGAGTATACCATGTTTTTTAAAAATTTTATCTTGAATACCTGTCATATGGTACCTATCTTTTATATATATTTTGTATACCATATCTTTTTGATCTATCTTGTATACCCTATCTTGTAAAGCTATATAATTTACCCTATTGTGTAACCCTTATCTTATGTAACAACATCTTGTATTTCCTGAGTTGTATAACCTTTGAGTTCCTGCAGTTTGTAAACCTTCATATAACCTTTGAGTTGCTGCAGTTTGTAAACCTTCATATAACCTTTGAGTTCCTGCAGTTTGTAAACCTTCATATAACCTTTGAGTTCCTGCCGTTTGTAAACCTCCAGTAAACTTCTTATTTTCATACGCTTATAAAGATTTTCTTTCTGTTTCGCATTTCCATCTTGTTTTCAAATCGTAATTTTGTTTGTTGACACATGTGACTTGACCGCTCAGTTGACCGTGATTCATCACCTTTCTTTGCGTCATGCATTTTAGAAATTTTAAACTGTTTTCTGCTTTTTGGAGCGTTTCAACTCGTCTTTGACAGAAAGTCTTTTTAAAATGTTTTGATGTATAAATTTTTTTTTTTTTATGGTGCCTAGCGTTTCATTTGGATGCTTCTGATGGAGGTAACTCTAACCTCAAATAATTTGCCAGAAATTATTCTTGTGAACTAACTTAGAACACCAGTCCATTAAAAATCCCATAGCGTGAAATAGCCTGTTAACTTTAGGGGCACCCTGGACATTCTTTTTATGAGAACCACTTTTGTTCTGTGGCCATTATAAAGACAAGCCACCGTCACGTATCCACTGCACAGCTCAATTTACCCCCCCCCCCCCCCAAAAAAAAAATCACCACCCCTCTCCAAAACTAGACGTCCTATCTATTTCTTCCCGTCTGCTCCCTTGACACAAAATGTTCATGTCATTGATCAATATCTGTTTCTGATTGATTAACGACACATCTTTCCAAAGTCTGGCCGGTCAAATTGAAATATCATACGAACTAACCAACAGAAAGCGCAGCAGAAAAAACTCAGTGAAAGCTACACAGAGGCTTCAAAAATAGCCGAACTTTCAGCGAATCCCAACGTTGTCAAGCATTTGAAACGATGCAAAGTGAGGAAGCTACCCCAAAGTTGAAAGGCGCTCTAAACGATCCAGCTGAAGAAGGCCGTGAAGTGGATGCTAAGAGAGATGTTTAGCGTTGAACACACAAATCCTGGCGATAAGCTTTGATCTATAATGAAGATATGACGTAGGTGTGTATGTACGTGTAAGTGTGTGTGTACATGTGGGCGTGTGTAGCTACTGCTGAGACATGTTGTGATTCAAATAAATAAATGAAGGGACTGCTTCAAATAGCAACGTTGCCACATGAATAACATAGGACAGGTAGCATGGGACTACCACAAATCCATCACATCAAAAAGGCAGCATGGGACTACCACAAATCCTTCACAATCGAACACGTGACACGTTTATAACATTAAAAAATGGAATCAAGCATCGGCATCAGACAATGGCATCAGGCAATGGCATCAGACAATGGCATCAGACAATGGCATCAGACAATGGCATCAGACAATGGCATCAGACAATGGCATCAGACAATGGCATCAGACAATGGCATCAGACAATGGCATCAGACAATGGCATCAGACAATGGCATGCAGCAATGACACCAATGACGCCCTATCTTAAACAGCGTTGAGGATCGATCCGCTGTGTCTTTTGGTATCCCCTCTGTGTCCTTTGTTAGACACTTCTTTTCCACCTCGGTATTTGCCTCTGTGTCCCTTGGTATCCACTTCTTTTCCACCTCGTTATTTGCCTCTGTGTCCCTTGGTATCCACTTCTTTTCCACCTCGTTATTTGCCTCTGTGTCCCTTGGTATCCACTTCTTTTCCACCTCGTTATTTGCCTCTGTCTCCCTTGGTATCCACTTCTTTTCCACCTCGTTATTTGCCTGTGTCCCTTGGTATCCACTTCTTTTCCACCTCGGTATTTGCCTCTGTGTCCGTCTGGTAGTCATCTATAATTGTGACATTCCTGAAGCTGACTTAAATGTTTCCAGTTATTCAGTTGAGCAAATACAAGTCATAAACTGGACCACCAAGTCATCAAGTGGACCACCAAGTCATCAAATTGGACCACCAAGTCATACAGTGGACCACCTAGTTACAAGACATGTATTACATTGACATCTCAGAAATTGCTGAGCCCCATTACCTGTTTCTATTCAGTTTTACTTTATTTGACATCCCCGTTGAGTTGACATCACCGTTGAGTTGACATGACATCTTTATTACATCTTACATATAGCTTTTTTTTTTTTTTTTTTTTTTAATTCTCTTGAAAAACCAAAATGCACAATGACAATAAAAAAAAACCACCCAAAACAACTGTTGAATCATGACTGATGTGAAAACATATCAACAATTGGGAGACATTGTTTTCTAATGCGAAGGAGATAGTGGACAAAGGTATTATTGAAATATAATTGAAATATATTTCCAGCTTCTACATACCTTGTCCCACTATTTCCTTCACACGGCGTGAACACTGTCCTTCATCTAGTATTTCTAATGTTACCTGTTTACTATTTTGTATATTTCGCTTCTTAGAGCAGAAAACATAACTTCCTGTCTGAAACCATAACTTCCTGTCTGAAACCATAACTTCCTGTCCGAAACCATAACTTCCTGTCCGAAACCATAACTTCCTGTCTGAAACCATAACTTCCAGTCTGAAACCATAACTTCCTGTCGGAAACCATAACTTCCTGTCTGAAACCATAACTTCCTTTCTGAAACCATATTTTCCTGTCTGAAACCATATCTTCTTGTCTGAAACCATAACTTCCTGTCTGATACCATTACTTCCTGTTTGAACTCTCCAGGCAAGGGCGTACAACTCATCCAAAAGAAGAAGACTCTCTACCCCAAATGGAACTCCTGTTTCGACGCCCACCTGTACGATGGGCGTGTCATCCAGATGATTCTCATGGAGAAGCCCAACAAGAATGTCGCTGAGATCAGCGTCGGCGCCAAAATGCTGGCTGATAAGTGCAATGGGGCACCGAGCAGCGGACCAATATGGGTAGGTGAACATTGGCCTTAATTAAAGACATGGGTGCTTTTAAACGGGAGGGGGGCTGCAGAGGGTAGACGAGGAAGGGGATAGAGATGCACCAGGGTTGGATGGTGAGAAAGGGTTGAAAGGGAGATAATGCTGTACACCAGGGTTGAAGGGGAGATAATGTTGTACACCAGGGTTGAAGAAGAGACAATGTTGTACACCAGGGTTGCAGGTGAGATAATTTTGTACACCATGGTTGAAGGGGAGATAATGTTGTACCCAATGGTTGAAGGGGAGATAATGTTGTGCACCAGGGTTGAAGGGGAGAAAATGTTGTACACCAGAATTGAAGGGGAGATAATGTTGTACACCACGGCTGAAGGGGAGATAATGTTGTACACCAGGGTTGAAGGTGAGATAATGTTGTACAGCAGGGTTGAAGGAGAGTTTATGTTGTACACCAGGGTTGAAGGGGAGTTTATGTTGTACACCAGGGTTGAAGGGGAGATAATGGTGTACACCAGGGTTGCAGGTGAGATAATTTTGTACACCAGGGTTGAAGGGGAGATACTGTTGTGCACCAGGGTTTAAAGGGAGATATTGTTGTACACCAGAATTGAAGGAGAGATAATGTTGTACACCAGGTTTGAAGTGGAGATAATGTTGTTAACCAGGGTTGAAGGGGAGAAAATGTTGTACACCAGTGTTGAAGGGGAGATAATGATGTACACCAGAATTGAAAAAGGGGGGGGGGACAAAGATACGCCATAATATAAAATAAAGAGTTGAATAAGAGTGAAATATAATTGATTTAAAGAGTTAAATGTGGTTGATATAAAGAGTGAAATGAGGTTGATATAAAGAGTGAAATATGGTTGATATAAAGAGTGAAGAGTGGTTGATATAAAGTGTGAAATGTGTTTGATATAAAGAGTGAAATATGGTTGATTCAAAGAGTTAAATGTGGTTTATATAAAGATTGAAATTTGGTTGATATAAAGAGTGAAATGTGGTTAATATAAAGAGTGAAATGTGGTTGGTTAAAAGAGTTCCTCTTATGTGGTATTACTACCTCACTCTAAGAGGGGTGCTTTCGTTTCCTTAGACAAATTTATCAAGTTATGTTATATTGCATAACTCTGTTGTGGCGCATTCGTAGGATTGTTTACAGTGGCACTGTGTTGCAATTCTAGGATGGCTCACAGTGGCAGTTTGCGCATTTCTAGATGGCTTACAGCAACACTGTGGTGCATTTCTAGGATTGTTTACAGCAGCACTGTGGTACATTTCTAGGATTGTTTACAGTGGTACTGTGGCGCATTACTGGGATTGCTTACAGCGGCACTGAGGCGCATTGGTTGGTTTGTTAATAGTTTCACTGTGGCGCATTTCTATCACTTTGGCAGGTTGAAATTGCATGTCCCAGCTCATCTCCCACTCAGCTAACCGATTGAGATCCTATTGTAGCTGATCCTGGTCAGATCTGTTGGTGATCATCCTATTGTAGCTGATCCTGGTCAAATCTGTTGGTGATCGTCCTATTGTAGCTGATCCTGGTCAGATCTGTTGGTGATCGTCCTATTGTATCTGATCCTGGTCAGATCTGTTGGTGATCGTCCTATTGTAGCTGATCCTGGTCAGATCTGTTGGTGATCGTCCTGTTGTAGCTGATCCTGGTCAGATCTGTTGGTGATCGTCCTATTGTAGCTGATCCTGGTCAGATCTGTTGGTGATCGTCCTGTTGTAGCTGATCCTGGTCAGATCTGTTGGTGATCGTCCTATTGTAGCTGATCCTGGTCAGATCTGTTGGTGATCGTCCTATTGTAGCTGATCCTGGTCAGATCTGTTGGTGATCGTCCTATTGTAGCTGATCCTGGTCAGATCTGTTGGTGATCGTCCTGTTGTAGCTGATCCTGGTCAGATCTGTTGGTGATCGTCCTATAAACCGCTGTGTCATCTGCGAACAGTCTTACTTTGAATTTCTCGGGTAGGTCATTGATGTATGCTAGGAACAAACAGGGGCATAGCATCGAGCCCTGGGGATCCCTGACCTAACTCCGACAAAGGAGGTGCTTGTACCGTTCACCACAACTGCTGGCATCGGTCGCTGAGGAAGCTAGAGATCCATGTTTTAGTGGTGCCTTGGATCCCATATCTCTGGAGTTTGTGTAGAAGCAAAGTATGACTGACACGGTCTAATGCCTTTGAGAAGTCCATCACCAGAACTTCAGTTGTTTGCTGTTCTCCATATTGGTCATCAAGTCTTCTACAAATTCAAAGAGCTGGGTCTCACATGATCTATTGACTCGGAAGCCATGTTGACATTCATTGAGTATATTTTGGGTTTCAAGATGTTATCATGACTGTGCTTACGATTTTATGCTCCAACAGTTTGCATACCACGCTGGTGAGGGATATCAGATGATAGTTGGCAGGGTCGGAATGCTCCCCTTTCTTGTAGATTGGAGTGACATGCGCTGTTCTCCAGTCTGCTGGAACATTGCCTGTGCACAGCGGAGATTGGAAGAGGATTATCAACGCCGGAGCGATTTCTTTGACTAATGCTTTGTGCACTCGTGGTTTGATGTTGTCAGGACCACATGCTTTGTAAGGGTTAATGGTATTGAGGAGGGCCATCACACCTTGTTCTGTTATCTGGATATCTTCCAAGACACGGTAGGCTCTGTTCATCATGTTGGTCTTCAGAAGGAGCTCAGCCTCCAAGTAATCTCTACCGTCACCAAAGACATACTGGAACTGCTGATTGAGTATGTCAGCCTGTGCTTTTGGGTCAGATGTCAAATGGCCATCCCACCTTAGGGGGGAAAACTCCAGTGTTTGAGAACTTTTGGTGCTTCACATAGCTCCAGAAGCGCTTGTTCTTGACACCCTTGGTTGCAGTGTCTTCCTTTGAGAAGATGCCGTTCATGTAGTTCCAGTAAGATCTGCGCAATAAGCGTTGAATGGTTCGGCGGAGCATTAGTACCTCCTCTCTCAGTTCAACCGAGCCATTTTTCTTCAATCGCTTGTATTGGCGGTCTCTCCTGTGGATGAGCCTTCGGATTTCAGCCGTGACCCATGGCTGATTTGTCTTAGGTTTGATGGTCTTGTGTGGTATGAATTTCTTCACTGCATCAGTGATTGTTGTCATTGTAACACATCTACTCTGACATGGCGTGGGAGCTTATTTCTTATGCTGTGGGTTATGTCAGTAGTATGGTTACTTATGTTATGTTGATATTTCAGGATGCCGACTAAGGCTTCTTCATTCTTCCACTTATTATCCGGGCACGCAAATAAGAATACTGAATCCTGGTTAAAC
>CAXITT010000105.1:109164-119633 GCA_964033795.1 Lymnaea stagnalis | reverse complement strand
AAGGGGTCTAAAACTGATCTGCAGCTTGATGTAGGAGTCTGGCAGAGAAGATAATTAATATTTTTTTATTTTTTTTAGAGCTGAATCCAGGGAATCCTAGTTTTACATTAAATACATTTCAATTTGACTGCGTTTGTTAAATATTTTGAGCAATACGAGAATCAGAACAAAACATACAGGGAACAAAACATACAGGGAGCAAAACATACAAGGCTTTTATTTTGAACAGTAAGCATCCCTGCACTAAAGCCAAAAATACCTGTTTAAAAAGAAGGAAGCAGGTGCAATTATGATTTCGATCTATTTAAATGGATGTTTTGATGTTGTGGCTTCCCAGAAGATCCAAAGATGATCAAACCTTACTTTGTGCGCCGTGGTGCCATGAAGCAGCAGAAAGTTCATGAGGTCAAAGGTCATCAGTTCATTGCCAAGTTCTTCAGGTCTCCAACTTATTGCTCTTTTTGTCAGGACTTTCTGTGGTGAGTACATGACATGTGTCATCAGCTGGATTCATAGGCTGGTGTCATCAGATAGTGTCATCAGATAGTGTCATCAGAGGCACCATATAATGCTCAAATATGAGCAGCTCAATATCACTTAACTTATGTACATTAAGGTTTCCTTTAGGTGATTTTATTTAATTTTTTGCTGGGGGGGGGGGAGGGGCTAGGTGTTTCGGCTTGACCATAGCAGTTGTCTTTCCTTGCTTCTAATCTCTAACTGTCAATACCTGAGAATGACCAACACAAATGCAGGGATTGAGATGAGGACTCATAAAGTTTAAGACTCAATAAGTTAAGACTCAAAAAGTTAAGACTCATTAAGTTAAGACTCAGTAAGTTAAGACTCAAAAAGTTAAGACTCAATAAATTAAGACTCAAAAAGTTAAGACTCAATAAGTTAAGACCCCAAAAGTTAAGACCCAATAAATTAAGACTCAGTAAGTTAAGATTCAGTAAGTTTAGACTCGATAAGTTTAGACTCAATAAGTTAAGACTCAGTAAGTTAAGATTCAATAAGTTAAGACTCTACAAGTTAAGACACGGTAGGTAAAGACTCAATAGGTTAAGACTCAATATCTTAAGACTCAATAAATTAAGACTCAATAAATTAAGACTCAATAAGTTAAGGCTCAGTAAGTTAAGACTCAATAAGTTAAGACACAATAAATTAAGACTCAATAAGTTAAGACTCAGTAAGTTAAGACTCAATAAGTTAAGACTCAATAAATTAAGACTCAATAAATTAAGACTCAATAAGTTAAGACTCAGTAAGTTAAGACTCAATAAGTTAAGACACAATAAATTAAGACTCAATACGTTAAGACTCAGTAAGTTAAGACTCAATAAGTTAAGACTCAATAAGTTAAGACTCAATAAGTTAAGCCTTGAAGTATGGGACATTTATGAGACTGAAACCTCTGACTAGAAAGGTATATGTGAATCTATGCCAATGTTCTACTGTCTCTCCTCTACTCTTGACTATCTCTTACACTGTGGACTGTCTCTTTTACTTCAGACTCTCTCTTCAACTCTGAATTGTCTTCTCAACTCTGGACTGTCTCTTTCACTCCAGACTGCCTTTTCCACTCCGGACTTTCTTCTCCACTCTGAACTGTCTCCTCCACTCTGAACTGTCTCCTCCACTCTGGACTGTCTTTTCTACTCCGGACTGTCTCCTCCACTTCGAACTGTCTCTTCCACTCCAGACTTTCTTTTCCACTCCAGACTGTCTCTTCCACTCCAGACGGTGTCCTCCACTCTGAACTGTCTCCTCCACGCTGGACTGTGTTATCTACTCCAGACTGTCTCCTCCACTTCGAACTGTCTCTTCCACTCCATACTGTCTTCTCTAACCCAGAATGTCTCCTCCACTCTGAACTGTCTCCTCCACTCTGGACTGTCTTTTCTAATCCAGACTGTCTCTTTCCCTCCAGGCTGTCTTCGCCACCCTTGACTGTCTCTTCCACTCTGGACTCTCACTTCCTCTTCAGACTGTCTCCTCCTCTTCAGACTGTCTCAATCACTTCAGACTGTCTTCTCATCTTCAGACTGTCTCAATAACTTCAGACTGTCTCAAACACTTAAGACTGTCTCAATCACTTCAGACTGTCTTCTCATCTTCAGACTGTCTCAATAACTTTAGACTGTCTCAATAACTTCAGACTGTCTCAAACACTTAAGACTGTCTCAATCACTTCAGACTTTCTTCTCATCTTCAGACTGTCTCAATAACTTTAGACTGTCTCAATAACTTCAGACTGTCTCAAACACTAAGACTGTCTCAATCACTTCAGACTGTCTCCTCCTCTTCAGACTGTCAAATTATCAAACATTTGTAATAAAACTTTATGGAGCTACAGTCATTTGATGGTATAAATGTACTTCTGTCATTTGATGGTGTAAATGTACTTCTGTCATTTGATGGTGTAAACGTACTTCTGTCATTTGATAGTGTAAATGTACTTCTGTTATTTGATGGTGTAAATGTACTTCTGTCATTTGATGGTGTAAATGTACTTCTGTTATGTAATGGTGTAAATGTACTTCTGTCATTTGATGGTGTAAATGTACTTCTGTCATTTGATGGTGTAAATGTACTTCTGTCATTTGATGGTGTAAATGTACTTCTGTCATTTGATGGTGTAAATGTACTTCTGTCATTTGATGGTGTAAATGTACTCTGTCATTTGATGGTGTAAATGTACTTCTGTCATTTGATGGTGTAAATGTACTTCTGTCATTTGATGGTGTAAATGTACTTCTGTCATTTGATGGTGTAAATGTACTTCTGTCATTTGATGGTGTAAATGTACTTCTGTCATTTGATGGTGTAAATGTACTTCTGTAAAGGCTACTTACCATTCATGTTGTAAATATTTAATGATATTACTATTATTCAGGGGCTTAAACAAGCAAGGATACCAGTGTACGAGTAAGTCATATTATAAGTCATAATACAATTTATAATACAATTTATAATACAAGTCATATTACAAGTCATATTACAAGCCTATCTGCTCCTTTTTGTAAGCATGCAGCTATCCAAAAATCACTTTGAGAAATTAAATAATTTTTTATTCATTTAATTACGGAATTTTGGGTCCTTTGAGACATAGTCATACCAGTCTTTATTTGTTTGTATCCAGTTTCCGTGTCTAGTTCTGATGTTTTTAAAGCCATATTTCATTAATTTAATTTCTTTTTCTGTTAATGCACTTTTATTTGGTTTGTCCAGTCTGCAACTGTGCTGTCCACAAGAAATGCCATGATAAAATTCTAGGCAGGTGTCCAGGCAATGCCAAGGAGAGCAGAGAAACAATGGTAAGATTTGTGTTGGTAAGATTTGAGATGGTAAGATTTGAGATGGTAAGGTATGAGATGGTAAGATTTGAGATGGTAAGATTTAAGATGGTAAGATTTGAGATGGTAAGATTTGAGATGGTAAGGTATGAGATGGTGAGATTTGAGATGGTGAGATTTGAGATGGTGAGATTTGGAATTTGAGATGTTAAGATTTGAGATGGTAAGATTTTATATGGTGAGATTTGAGATGGTGAGATTTGAGATGATTAGATTAAAAGAGAAAATGTCTGACATTATTACAGTAGCTCAGTAAGAGGACCAGCGGCCCTAACTGCTCAGTTGTCCCTAACTGCCCAGTGGTCACTAACTGCCCAGTGGTCCCTAAATGCACAGTGGTCCCTAACTGCCTAGTGGTCACTAAATGCACAGTGGTCACTAAATGCACAGTGGTCATTAAATGCACAGCGGTCACTAATTGCCGAGTATTCACTAATTGCACAGCGGTCCCTATTCGGCCAGGCTTATACATAAATCAACCATCCCTGTGGCGCTACAGCCCATGTAGGGCTTTGGCCTGCCTCAACACATCCCTCCACTCCATCTGTGATTCAGACCTAACTGATGCTTTACTTTTCCAGTCTTGGATTCCCAGCTGCTGTAGATCTTTTTTCCATATGGTCTATGCATCTAAGTCTTCCTTTGCGATGTTTCCCTGTGCGGTTTTGGTGGTGCACCCTTTTCACTCCTCTAAGTGTCCCTTCCAGTGCCGCCTGTCCATTTTTATTTCTGCCACCAACTCATTGACCTGTTTATTTAAACTAAAGCTGAGACTAGCTGTAAGTATATAAATGAGACAATTTTAACCTTTATCCACAGATGCTGACAGAACGGTTCAACATTAATGTGCCGCATCGATTTAAAATCAACAATTACATGTCACCGACATTTTGTGATCATTGCGGCTCCATGTTGTTTGGGCTCTTTAGGCAAGGGCTCAAGTGCGAAGGTAATTTGTCAAACATTGCACATCACACAACAGCTGATCTATTACTGACCTCTGACACAACAGCTGATCTAAGACTGACCTCTGCCACAACACCTGTTCTAAGACTGACCTCTGACGCAACGGCTGATCTAAGACTGACCTTTGACACATCAGTTTATCTAGTCGTACATCCAGATCCATTTTGGGGGTCTTGCAAACCATGTGATGACAGGAGACCTCAGATATTTAAGGGGCTAAAGCTGTGATGTGGAAACAATCTCAACTAATAATTCCAAAGATGACCCACCCTCTTGAGTCAACTTTTTCCTTTGCAAATGTAATGATAGTGACAGTTATTTTTCTCTAAAGTACGTGATGTCTACTGTCACTTTTCTTGCACACAGTACGTAATATCAGCTGTAATTTTCCTCCCCTAAATAAGTGTTATCAGCTGTCACTTTAGTTCTGTATGTGGTATAACCTTTGACCCATCTTCCCTACAGTCTGTGGTATTAACTGCCATAAGAAGTGTAAACAGTTTATGCCCAACCTGTGTGGCATCAATCAGAAGCTGCTGGCGGAGGCCTTACAGCAAGTCCGGATATCAACAACACCAGGTCGCAAGCCAACGCTAGCACCCCCCGGCAGTGTAAGTGTCCAATGAAGCTGTCTAAACATCATATGAATCTATGGTGGGACATCAGCTTCAAATACTTTAAAGGGATTATTTGATTTTATCAATTTTTAGCAAAGATGTTCTAAAATGTTAATGTCAAGTTATCAATAATCTGTCAAGTTATCAATAATATGTAAAGTTATCAATAATATGTCAAATTACCAATAATATGTCAAGTTACCAATAATCTGTCAAGTTATCAATAATCTGTCAAGTTATCAATAATATGTCAAGTTACCAATAATATGTAAAGTTATCAATAACCTTTCAAGTTATGAATAATCTGTCATGTTATCAATAATCTGTCAAGTTATCAATAATCTATCAAATTATCAAAAATCTGTTAATCTTATTTTGTGCTCCAATCAAATAAAACAGTACGTTCTCAAACATTCTCTCATCTTTTTGTCCATTTCAACAAATCTGTCTCATCTTTTCTTCTTGTACACAATCAGCTACAACAAATATAGTATTAATATTAGTTTTAAGAAAAAGTTAAAAACAAATAAACATTTACATAAACATAAAGAGAATAGTACCTAGATGTGAACTGTGTACTGGAACATTTTGTTCTGAAAATCTCCAGGCAAGTGTAGATGATGAAGGTGAGGACAGTGACGATGACACAGCTTACCAACCAGTTTGGGATCTTGAGGTACCTTCTGAATTTGCACCGGCCGTGGAGGTTCGCAAGTTTAAGCCGGAAGACTTCAGCTTTCTTAAAGTCCTTGGTAAAGGAAGTTTTGGCAAGGTAAAACTTTATTTTTCATGTTGTATGTGTTATTTCATGACGTCATCTCATCATCTATGCCATCTCATCGTCAATGTCATCTCATTGTCTATGCCATTTCATTGTTTATGCCATTTCATTGTCTGTCATCTCATTTTCTATGTCATCTCATTGTTTGTCATCTCATTTTCTATGTCATCTCATTGTTTGTCATCTCATTTTCTATATCATCTCATTGTCTGTATCATCTCATTGTCCGTATCATCTCATTGTCTGTATCATCTCATTGTCTGTCATCTCATTATCTGTATCATCTCATTGTCTGTGTCATCTCATCCATTCTCTGTATCATCTTAATTTCTATGTCATCTCATTGTCTGTCATTTCATTTTTCTCTGTCATCCCATTGTCTATGTCATCTCATTGTCTATGTCATTTCATTGTTTGCATCACCTCAATGTCTTTGTCATCTCATGTTCTGTCATCTCATTGTCTTTGTCATTTCATTGTCTATGTCATATATTTGTTTATATCGCCTAATTGTCTCTGTCATCTCATTGTCTCTGTCATCTCAATGCCTATATCATGTCATTATAAAAAACTCTACAAATATCTCGGTCCAGATAGAGCAAACCCCTCGGTGACTGGGCTGTTGAGCCCACCACATCATATCTAAGGATCTATTACTTAGATTTGTATTTACCTTCAAGTGTCTCATTGTTAACTGAAATTTGACTCAGTGATTGGCAGTCCTATAAATAAGCTATAAATAAATTAGTAGATTTTGAACAGCTGCCTGATTGAAATGTTCAGGAAATGTCAGAAAACTATTGCATGTGCCAGACTTTGCTTGGATGTTGTAAAGGGACCAAAAGCAATATTCTCATTTCTGGCCACTGGTAACAGATATCACTTGGATCAGCTGAGCTTTACGTTTTTCTGTGTTGTTATTCTGTGCAGGTCATGTTGGCTGAGCTGAAGGAGAATGGCGTCTTCTATGCTGTGAAAGCTTTGAGGAAAGACGTCGTTCTTGAAGATGATGATGTTGAATGCACCATGATTGAGAAGAGAGTTCTGGCCATTGGGTGCCAACATGCCTTCCTTACTCACCTACACAGCACCTTCCAGAGCAAGGTAGGATGTTACTTATTTACACTTTGTTTTTTTTTTTTTTTTTTACCGGCATCCTTCCGTCTCGTGGGACGATGGTGCATCACCGTTGGTTTGGGTTGCTTTTTCTCGAGTGGCTGTGCAGTCCTATCCTTGAGTGACAGTCTTTACCACAGTTTTTACACACGAGTTCCGTGCTTCCAAATGTTTTGGCCTTTCTCCTAGCTCTTCTGTCTGCAGCCTCTTCCATTCTTCGTTCCTCGGCTACCATGACGCCCTCTTTGACAACTGTGCGCCACGTAGATCGGTCTTTTGCCTTACACTCCCAGTCACTTGTATGGATTTTGGCTGCTTTCATGTCCCTTTGACAGACATCTTTAAATCGCAGACGTGGGCGACCTGTTTTCCTCTTTCCAGAAGCAAGTTCACCATATAGGAGGTCTTTCGGAATGCGGCGGGGACTCATTCTTTTAACATAACCTAGCCATCTCAGGCGTCTTTCACTAAGGATTGTGAACATGCTTTGGGTATTCGCACGCATTAGGACCTCACTATTAGTCACTTTTTCTTGCCATTTAATACCAAGGATGCGACGCAGGCATCTCATATGGAAGCTATTAAGCTTGCGCTCTTGGGATGTATAGGTGGTCCATGTCTCGCTCCCGTATAGTAGTGTACTGATGACACAAGCTCGATATACGCACAGTTTGGTTTTCTCCGTTAGCTTCGTGTTTTGCCAGACCCGTTTATTTAGTTTAGCCATTGTGGCAGCTGCCTTGCCGATTCTGCTGTTAATTTCTTCTTCAATGGACAGTGTATTGGAGACCTTGGACCCCAAGTAGGTGAAGCTGTCCACAACCTCCAAGTTTTCATTATCGATTTTTATGTTAGGTGGAGGTCGAGTGTCTTGGGCCATGATGTTTGTCTTTTTCAAGCTGATTTGCAGACCAAATTCTTTGCAGGCATTGGAGAAGCTTGACACGAGTTGTTGCAAACCAATTTCTGTGTGTGCTGTTAGTGCCGCATCATCCGCAAATAGTAGTTCGCGAATTAGGACATCTGTCGTTTTGGTCTTGGCTCGGAGGCGGGCAGTGTTGAAAAGTCCTCCATCAGCTCTGGTGTGTAACCAGATTCCCTCACTGCTATCCTTGAATGCGTATCGAAGTAGTACAGAGAAGAATATTGCGAACAGTGTTGGTGCGAGTACACAACCTTGTTTAACTCCGCTGATTACTGGAAAGGCTTCTGACTTGGCTCCATCGAACTGCACTGTACCCTGCATATTTTCATGGAACTCTCTGATGATGGCAAGTAGGTGAGGGGGACAGCCGATTTTTGCCAGTATTTTGAATAGCCCGTTGCGACTGACGTAATCAAAGGCTTTTGTAAGGTCCACAAAGGCAATGTACAGTGGCATCTGCTGCTCTCTGCATTTTTCCTGGAGCTGTCGTATGGAGAACACCATGTCTATGGTAGACCGCCCAGACCGGAAACCGCACTGAGATTCTGGATAGACACGGGATGCTAGACTCTGTAAACGTGTTAGTATGACACGGGCAAAGGCCTTTCCTACAATACTAAGGAGTGAAATGCCGCGATAATTATTGCAATCACTCCTATCACCTTTGTTTTTATATAGTGTCACTATATTTGCATCCTTTAGGTCTTGGGGGATGTAGCCCTGTTCCCAGCAGAGGGACAGAATCTCGTGCAATGGTTGGAGTAAAGCTATCTTACCACTCTTTAGAGCCTCTGGTGGTATTCCATCATCCCCAGGCGCTTTTCCACAAGCTAGACTATCAATAGCTTTGCTCAGCTCTTCCTGTGAGGGCACGACATCGAGTTCTTCCATGAGTGGCATATCTGGTATGTCATCTAGAGCGGTGCTGGAGACTGTGGTAACTGTTGAATACAATTCCAGATAATGCTCAACCCACCGTTTTAGCTGTGCTGCCCGGTCTTGGATAATTTCTCCATTTTTGGACTTTAGAGGAGCAACTTTGGACGTCAAGGGGCCAGTTGCCTTTTTGATGTTTTCGTACATTGCTTTTGCATTACCCATATCTGCAGCTGACTGTATGCTGGAACAGAGGTTAAGCCAGTAGGTATTGGCGCAATTCCGTGCAACCTTTTGGGCAAGTGACTTGGCTGTATTTAAGGCATGCAACCTGTCGGGTGTAGGCTTTTCCTTGTAAGCCGTAAGAGCTTTCCTTTTGGCTTCAGTGACAGGTTTCATCTCGTCCCAATGTTCATCAAACCAGTCCGTGTTTTTGTGAGATTTTTTGCCAAAGGCCTGTATTGCGGATGTATAGATTGTGTCTCTGAGATGCGTCCATTTCGAGTCAATGGTGACGCATGGGGACATCCTTGAGATACCTTCCTTCACCTTGTCTGTGAACAGCTGCGTTAGCGCAGGGTCTTTCATGCAGAAGGTATTGATACGTGGGCGTCCCTCTTTCTTGGAGTGGTACGAGTTTGTCCTCATTATTCGTACCTTGCTGGCGACAAGGGAGTGATCCGTGTCACAGTCGGCACTGTGGTAGCTGCGAGTGAGTAGGATGCTAGCTAGTTGTGCACGCCTGGTGATGATGAGGTCCAGCTGGTGCCATTGGCGGGATCGAGGGTGTCTCCAAGATACTTGATGTATATCCTTGCACTTGAAGTAAGTGTTGGTCACACACAAGCCTCGTGAGCAGCACAATTCCAGAAGCCTCTGTCCATTTTCATTTATCTTTCCTCTTCCAAAGAGTCCAAGGCATGTGGGCCAGGCTTCGTGGTCGCTCCCCACTCTAGCATTGAAATCTCCCAGGAGGTAGATTGCCTCGTCTTTGTGGATGCTGGCTATTGCCTGGTCTAAAGCTCCATAGAACTGGTCCTTCTCTTCCGGAGTTGAACAGAGAGTTGGGGCATATACACTAAGAATGGTTGCTGGGCATGCAGCTGTTCTGAGTCTTAGAGTGAGGATCCTCTCCGTGCCTGATGACGGGGGATCAATGAATGGTGTAAGAGTGTTCTTAACAGCGAATCCTACACCATGCTGTCTAGGTTCGTTTCTTGGTCTGCCTTGCCAGAAGAAAGTGTAATTTGCCTCTTTGAGTGTACCGTTGTCTGGGAGCCTGGTCTCCTGAAGGCAAGCGATGTCAATTTTTAGCCTTTCAAGTTCTCTATCGATTATTCCTGTCTTCCGAGTGTCGTTTATTGACTGCGGGTCATCAGTGATGCCGGGACACGTTCCAGCTAGCGATTCGAAGAGCTGGGATCTTCTTTTTCTTTTTTGTGTTTCTTGGTGCAGGGCTTAGTGGCCCACTTGTTGAGTGGTACTCTAATCTCCACGCACCCAGTGGAGAAGGCAGGCCATGACGGGATAGCACCTATTTGACTGGGGGCTGCCCAGTTTGAGGCGGGCGGTAGCTGTCCAGTGAGACATTGGTAGTCTCTCCCACCGTCGGAGGCAGCCCCTGGCGCCTAGCTCTACGTCAATTGAGCTTTTGGCTTATAACCGGTAACTGCTGCTTCCCGTGTTTTGTCGACACCTTGCGGCGACGCTGGAGTGTCCTCTCCAGAGGTGATGCAAGCCTGGGCGGGTATTATGGAGAATTAGCTGCTGCCCATACAGCATATCCACCCTCTCCACGTCAATGGTGTAACCAAGGGAACGACTTG
>CAXITT010000105.1:86694-108758 GCA_964033795.1 Lymnaea stagnalis | reverse complement strand
TCTCTTTTACATTTCCCACACACGAATGCGGTGGAGCAGTATTTACCGGCCTTCCTCCTCGCTCTTTTTGCAGCTGTTTCCGCCCTGTTTTGATCCTCGGCATGTAGTGATCCTGCCTTCACGATGCCCCGCCATGAGGATCGATCCTCTGCCAGCTCCTCCAAGTTTGAGATGTCGATGTTGGCCGACTTCATGTCTCTTTTGCATATGTCTAAGTATCTCAGACGAGGCCGTCCAGCTGACCTTTTCCCTGTCGCCAGCTCGCTGTATAGCACGTCCTTTCGTATGCGACCAGATTGCATTCGCTTGACGTGTCCAAGCCAGCGGAGGCGTCTTTGGATTAACATGGCTGGGACACTACACATGTTTGTTTGGGACAGGACATCCGTGTTGGGGACTTTGTCTTGCCATTTAATGTCAAGGATGTGGCGCAGGCATCTGAGGTGGAAGCCATTGAGCCTACTTTCGTGTTTAGAGTATGTGGTCCACGACTCGCATCCATACAGAAGTGTGCTCAGTACACAGGCCTGGCACACCTGCAGCTTAGTTCTTGTTGTGAGTTTGGCGTTTGACCAGACTCTTTTCTTCAGTCTGGTCATAACAGTTGCGGCCTTCCCTATCCTCCCACTTATCTCATTCTCCATTGAAAATTATTCATATTATATAAGCCACAGAAAAAAGTTTTAGAATATTTTGATCAAGTTAAAAAATTGGGCACATACAATGGATATTGTAGGGGAAAAAAAAAAAAAAACTATAATAATTAAACCAAAACAGTAAGTTAAAATAAAAAATACCATAAGGATTTGTTACTGTTTTTGTTGATTCATTGAAAATCTCAAGAAAAAAAACAAGAAAAAAAACTGTCAGTTATCACAGTTATTTCGGCCAGCATTTTGAGTAATAACAGCAGTTTTAAGTAAATAGTATTTTATTCAAGATAACACTTTGTTTTAGAAATACATAATTTAACCATTTCATTAGCGCTGACGTCAACGCGACTCACGATCACCCACTTTCAATTACCAAGGACATCACATTGTCGTCATAACAAAGCGGCAAAGAACTTTTCTGAAATACCAAGGATGTCATGTCGACATCATATTTCAATGCTAAATATTCCTTTATTCGTTAATTTATAGAGAAGTTAATAAGCTAATTGGATACAGAATGAACAAATACCGAAATTTTCATCATTAAGTGTTTTAATTGCTGAGTCAGCAAAAATCGATGCCAAAACCAGCAGTAATGAAAGGGTTAATTACAATTATATCCTATAATATTGCTTCTCAAGCTCTTCGAGTTGAGATGTGCAGGGCCATTTTGTTTTACCTGTAGCTAGTTATTAAAAATCTAGACATCAAGCTGAACGGAGTTGTTAGTTTTCCTTGTGTTAGTCATAGTGACAGTGTTACTAAATATAACAATAATAAAATACACAGCTACATAACTCCATACAACCGTACCTCTCCCCTTTTCTTTTACATGTGAAAAAGTCATTGTTCCATTTCAAATTTAATTTTTCTAAGATAATTTATTGAAGAGTTGCAAAGGGAGTTATTTGCACATAATTTTAAAATTCATTACTACTAATTTAGTATTTCATTTCATTTATTTAGCGGAAAGGGAGACAACCCTGTTTATTTTTTATTCTTCAAATTTTAGCTTCTTGTATAATACAATAGAACTGGCAACTTTAGTATTCAAATCTTATAATAGGCATAACTAGATAAGCTTAACTATATAGGCCTAACTATGTAGGCCTAACTATATAGGCCTAACTATGTAGGCCTAACTATATAGGCCTGACCTTACAGGTCCTCTAGGTAAGAACTTATATATAAAAAAATGAACCAAGGCATCCATATGACGCTAAAAACAAAACAAAACAATTTAATTACTTTTGGATGTTCAAAAAAAAAAATTGATAGTAGTTTTCTATTTTGTATGGAAAATTGAATCACTTTATATGTGATAAAAATAAAATATTTCTGCCTAAATTTAATTATATTTAAGTATTATTATATTTTAGAAATACTTTAATATAACCATTGAAGTTTTGTATCTTTAACATTCAATAAGTTTTACTTATTTTTCATTAAAAGATAGTGCTTTTAACAATTTTATAAAGAAATAAAAACTTAATGTTTAAAAATATTTTTAATACGAATATGCCATATGTGCAAAGAAAATTCAGCCAATTAAGACTCACTAATTCACATCTTCTCATCCAAATAAGAACAAATGATATGAATTTGCAATTGGTTCATTTCGACATCAATATCCCAAAAACCTATTATGATAAAGATAGAATTTTGGTTTAGATTTCAATTTTAAAATAAATAACCATAATCTTCCAATATAAGGCATTCTTCTTCTTCTTCTTCTATATCCTAAGGGCCCACGATCAATTTATTGATCATTTTGGCTCCTATGCATGTAGATGGGATTTGCAATGTTTCTGTTACTGGTGGTGATGAGGAAATTATGCACTAGGGGTTTGAAGGCTTGAGGCAATAGATTAAGGGCCCACGATCAATTTATTGATCATTTTGGCTCCTATGCATGTAGATGGGATTTGCAATGTTTCTGTTACTGGTGGTGATGAGGAAATTATGCACTAGGGGTTTGAAGGCTTGAGGCAATAGACACAAATGTGTCTAGTGTTGTCGCCTCAACTGTTCCTTTTGAAAGATGGTTCCAGTCCCTGATTGTCCTTTTTAATATAAGATAACTGTAAATTTTGAACGGGTTAAGGTTAAAAATAAGTAGCTATTACAGCATTTCTACCTGGTTTTAAAAAATACATTTGAAGTCCTGTATAAACTTAGCTGATGTGTTCACTTGGAACAAAAATTATGCATTATGCATAAAATTATTTTTTTAGAAACGCCTAAGAATGAAGGAGCGAATTTTGTAAATTATTGACCTACTTTGTAAACACATATCAGAGGGATGAAATAGGAAGTGTACATTTCTATGTGGATGCCAATATCTTTAAATCGTGAAAAAGAGGTGTTAGATTTTCTTTTAAAAAAACAAATAAGTGTTAAGGTTAAGTTGGAAAATGCAGTTTCAGGGTGTTGACACATTTTGGACACATTTACATATGTTTACCCATACCTTGAAACTTGATGGGTTGGGAAGGGGAAAAATGTTTGATACGATTTTCTTTGAAATTAATAACATAGCAATTTTTCAATTTTTCCAAAGATTCTGTTCAAGGGCAAGGATTATGGTTGGGTTGCTATTTATGAGGATATTATTTTAAATTAAAACTATTATAAATATTTTGTATAAATGTGAAGGAACGAGTGTGAAGACACTTTTATTGTGGATAACAGTATCTAAAAGCCCAAACATTTTACTGACCTTGAGATTTCATTTTTGAAAAATATATTAATGTCCAAAAATACAGTGCATGGTGCATGAACAAGCAAGGATTAAGACTTTTTTAAAAATAAGGATCTTTTTGTTTTTCCATTTTGCGCAAAATAATATTCAGGGGCATGGGAAATTTTTATGACATGAATAATAGTTCTCTAAAAACATAAGACTTTTAGACTTGAAAACTGGATAAGAGATTCGTCTTGAACTATGAGAATTCTGGTTTAACCTTTTCCGATAATATAATTTAGGAGCGAAGCAGAGTTTTTTTATGGTGTTACAAATATATCAAAATCTTTTAATACTACAGATATTTAAAATGGGACATAAGTTAAGGACGTGGTGTTGTTACAATTTTTAGGAATTTTTTTTTCTTTGTTGTTCTGAGACCTGAAAAATGTTTCGGTTGGCTTGTATTATTTAGAAGAAAGTAATTCTTAAAACCCAATTATATGAGAAATGTAAATATATATGCATAGATTCTTTTCTTAAATTAACAAATGTCTAATTTCCTAAATATACAATAGAGGAACGCTAAAAGTTGTCATATTTTTTGTTTAAGGATATAATGCATCAAAACTTGATTAAGTTACATATTTAAAAATTGGATTTTTAGATGTTGAGACTTTGCAAGAACAGGTGGAAAGTAGCGCAATATGTCTTCCATTATTATCCTGGTACCATAGGGTCATATATTCTAGTATTCAATATTTGTGTAAATTCTATTTTTATAAGATTGGAGATATTTCAAATATTTCATTTATTTCTTATTAACATTTTAGCGAGAAGCATAAATGAGAATTATTAATACAAATTTTTTATTTGCCTCCTCAGAGCCATTTATTCTTTGTAATGGAGTATCTTAATGGTGGTGACTTAATGTTCCATATTCAACTTTCTGGAAAATTTGAATTTTCACGAGCACAGTAAGACTTTTTTTGTTTAAATCAAACATTTAGTCACATTACCATAAATATTCCAAACATATAGATCGTCATCATTATTTTTATGATTAAATACTTATTTAATTTCTTAAAACTTAAGCATGGTTGTTTTAATCTTTGTCTACAACAGGGGCAAACTTTTTGTGCGGAAGGCCACAGTGACAAATTTAAAGCTATTGGGGGGGCTGCATGTATATTATGTCCAATTTTTACATGTAGATAAACATTTCTCTCTATTAAAATCGGGTAAATTCGTATTTTAGCATTACATGACAAAAGCCAAGGACTGTTTAAAAAAAATTTAAATTAGAATTTTTTTTTATCAAAAATGTTAAAACAATCATGAAATTCTGTAAAATTCAACAAAATAACTTAAAAACAAAGTAATTTTTTTATTTCTAAATGCCTTCGAGGTCACATAATATCAGTTGCTTGGCCGCATGCGACCAGCGGGTGTTATTTGCCCATCCCTGGTATACAACATCTTAAATTAATGCATCTTCTTAGCTGGTCTTTGATGTACAAATGGAGGTTTTTCTTAAATAATTACTCTGTGAATACTTCAACAAACATTGGACTTGTAATGTAGGGGTTAAAGGCTATTGTGAAATTGTTAAAAAATGGTAATTTCAATATTTGTTTCCTAAATTTTCAGGTTCTATGCTGCTGAGATTGTTTGTGGTTTACAATTTTTACACAAGAACGGCATCGTTTACAGGTGATATTGAATTTAGATTTATTGACATCGTTTACAGGTGATAATGAATTTAGTTTTATTGACATCGTTTACAGGTGATATTTGAATTTAGTTTTATTGACATCGTATACAGGTGATATTTGAATTTAGTTTTATTGACATCGTATACAGGTGATATTTGAATTTAGTTTTATTGCTTGGCAAAACAAGTTGGTAATTTTATGTTAACAAAATGAAGTAATTTCTTCAACACAGTTAACTGTAGGAAGCGAAAACATTGTAACTCATAATTTTTTTTGAAACAACCTCTTATCTTAATTCTTTACAGAGATCTCAAGCTAGACAATGTAATGCTGGACAAAGACGGCCATATTAAAATAGCAGACTTTGGAATGTGTAAGGAAAAGATATTTGGAGACAATCGTGCTTCAACATTTTGTGGTACTCCTGATTACATTGCACCTGAGGTAAATCATTTTTGTTAAAGAAACTTGTGTGAAGGTTATTGTATAGAATAAATGTTTAAATAAAAAACATCAGACCTGTTTAGTCTTACGATTTTGGCGTACAATGCACGATTTTGTGGTGTATACATTAAATATACTGTATGTTTATTTTTTACTATAAATATAAGGTATTGAACGATTTTGTGGTGATATTGTACGATTTTAAGAGTTTGAGGGTAAACAGGTCTGAAAAATTGTTGATATTAGTTGGAATGACAAAATTCAAATCGGTAAAGCAGGACAAAAATGATATTGTTTCATCAAACACCAATTTTTTACCTAATTGTGTGCAAATATTAAGGGCACTTGTATTGTTTCAGATATTAAAAGGACTTAAATACAATGCATCTGTTGACTGGTGGTCGTTTGGTGTCCTACTGTATGAAATGCTCATTGGTCAGTCACCGTTCCATGGAGACGATGAAGACGACCTTTTCCACTCCATCCTCCATGACACTCCAAGGTGTCCACACGCCACACCCAAGGAAGCATCTTCAATGTTGAGTTTGGTAAGTGCAAAATACTTTTATTTATTTCTGTGTACCAGAAAGAATCAATAAAAAGTTAAATGTCATTCTCGATAGTATTTTAAAATATGTTTTGAAGGAAAGATTTAATGCAAGTTGTGAGCAGGTGAAGATGAAAGTAGGTGTAAGTTAGGAGTAGGTGTAAGTTGTAAGTAGGTGTACGTTGTAAGTGGGTGTCAGTTGGGAGTGAGTAATAACTTTTCTATATGAATTGCATAACTGATCCCTCAATGCTAGGAAGAGGAAGATACATGGGGCTGAACCAGAACTGTGAATACCAGTAGGGTATTGTCTGGACTAAATCGTTGTGGTAATAGAGTTCAGATATTTTGCAATCATGGCTGACCCCTGGCAAACGTCTCATGGGCCCAGGGAAATGCCACATTGGCCGGCTAACTTCCAAGCCGATTGAGAAACATGAAGTTATCGATCCACCAAAGGAATTTAAACCTAATAAGTAGTTGGATGTTTTTGATGAACATTGGTGTTCACGGTAATTTCAACTTATTTAACTGCAATGCCTAGTCAGCTGTACCAGACAGCTGTACCAGCATCACCAGACAGCTGTACCAGCAGCACCAGACAGCTGTACCAGCAGCTCCAGACAGCTGTACCAGCAGCACCAGACAGCTGCACCAGAAGCAGAATTTTATTTGATGTATACACCTGGTAATTAATAAAAAAATGGATGACAAAAATCCAAGGACAACTGCCATGTGCCCAAGTGACAGGAAAATTCTCTGAACCATTTTAAATAGCTCAAGGTCCCTCTCTTGGTGGCTGTGCTCAGGACCACTACTTCATACTGTGACCAGGACCATTACTTCATACTGTGCTCAGGACCACTACTTCATACTGTGCTCAGGACCACTACTTCATACTGTGCTCAGGACCACTACTTCATACTGTGCTCAGGACCACTACTTCATACTGTGCTCAGGACCACTACTTCATACTGTGCTCAGGACCACTACTTCATACTGTGCTCAGGACCACTACTTCATACTGTGCTCAGGACCACTACTTCATACTGTGCTCAGGACCACTACTTCATACTGTGCTCAGGACCACTACTTCATACTGTGCTCAGGACCACTACTTCATACTGTGCTCAGGACCACTACTTCATACTGTGCTCAGGACCACTACTTCATACTGTGCTCAGGACCACTACTTCATACTGTGCTCAGGACCATTACTTCATACTGTTCTCAGGACCACTACTTCATACTGTGCTCACGACCACTACTTCATACTGTGCTCAGGACTATTACTTCACACTTTTCTCAGGACCACTACTTCACTCACATTTTTCCCACTGCCATCCACTAATTCTCCACCTGACCCACACAAAAACTACCACAGGCATCCACAATCTCCCACCTGACCCACACAAAAACTACCACAGACATCCACTACTTTCCACTCAACATACACTTGAGTTCCTTATTGATTGTACTGGTTCTTTATTTGAATAAGTGCTCATATGACATCTGTCTACTTCTCAGCTGTTTGAACGTGACCCACCAAACCGGCTAGGAATGCCGACATGCCCGGCAGGGCCGATCAATTCACAAGCTTTCTTCCGCAACATTGACTGGGAGAAATTGGAAGCCAGACAGATTTCACCTCCTTTCAAACCCAAAATTGTGAGTTTTTACTTGATCGAATTAAAGGCATTGAGACAATTTGTAAGACACTAGCTCCTAACATTTTATTTATCCAGAAAGGGACAATAAGGAAGCAACATTTTTAAAGAATAATTCTCAACTTCAGTTCCGGAACCCTTTCATTAATTGTAAACAATTTGTCTAATGTTCATTTAGAGTAGCCGTTAATGAATATTAGTTTCTAACAGTTTGTTGCCCCGATTGCTTGCCTAGCATCTATTTTATTTATGTTATTATAGGTTGTTTATTTTTAAATTATCTTGGACCCTCAAATATTTGTAAAAAAATAATTTTATAAAAAAAAGGGAGGGGGGGGGGGTTGCAGTATTTTTTAATGGTTTGCAGGAATTAACTTATGTTTTGTTAGTTTTGTTCATTGACATTGGTGAAGCATTTAGAATAATGAAACCAGAAATTCATGTGAGAACAAGTAATTTAGAAATAAAAATTTAACAAAAATAAATTATTATTTGTTTCAGAAAAATGCTAGTGACAGTTCAAACTTTGATTCAGATTTCACAGCTGAGAAGGCTCAGTTAACTCCCCCTGATGCAACTCTGTTGAAAACCATGAACCAGAATGTCTTTAAACATTTCTCTTTCACAAGCTCAGAAGCTCTGAAATCTTGATAAGTGTCATAAAATTCATTTTAATTTTACTTGATTTTTTTTGTAACAATCATAATATCTATTCCCAGTTTATTGAAATATGGCGTTTTACTGAACATTTTAAATAATTATTATTATGCATTGTAACTGTTATGTCTTGTCCATTCAATATTTTATTTGCTAAGTATTACAGATCCAACTTTTAAAATGTATAAAGCATTTTCATGTAGCACATAAATAATATGAAATTGACATTTAACTGGAGATTTTCAGTATTTTGTAATAACATAGTTTATTTTTTATATTTGAGTTATTTTAGATACCGGTACTTTATGCATTTTCCCGCTAAATTTTTAATCAATATTTACTAACATTGCAAAATTCAAGGTTGTTAGAAATAATCTGTAAATATACATCATATACAAGTAATATATTTACAAAGATCATTGCTCAAACTCAAAAGTAACAGATTTTTCTCAATACTATTCATAACATTAGAACCTTTAAAGGCTTCACAATCATTTAATCATATTGGTATAACAATGTGAGTTTTTTTCTGTTATAGATTTTGTGGAAGTGGAAGTCCTAAATTACAATTTTAATTGAACTAAAGGGAGTTCAGCATAATTCATTTTCATAGACATCTTTATCAGGATATTATTTCTTATTTAAAGATTCATTATTCATGTGTGAAAGGGAAAAATGACCAAAAAATCCTGGCCACTCTATGAAGCTCTCAGTTTATTGGTCCAAATAGAAGCACAGTAAGTGGCAGACATGACACAACTCAGATGAATTTAATACTAATAGAATAGGGCATTTAATACAAAATGAGCTTAATTCTTTGGTCCTTTGGAAAGACAGGAGGACATTTCTTTTATTATATTTATAGAATGAAATTAAATATTCATTTGTACCTGGATAACAAAAATAGTTGTCTTAAAATGTTTGGATTTATGGCCTTTCCGTTATTAACGAAATAAAATCCATGTAAGGTGCAGTTAGCTCAGCTTCACTCTCATTAATTAAATGCAGTAGTGCTTTGCTTGGAATAGTTTTGAAAATTCTTTTTAAAAGTTGTATCTATTCCCCTTAAAATGATCTAGATTTGTTCTAGAACTACATTATAGATACATTTATCAGGTTTCTCAAACAAGAAGTTGATTGTAACAAATTGGTAATTATTTTTTTGGTCATGTTACTGTAAAGAGTGTATAGCCAACCACCCCCCCCCTCCCCTCCTACAAGAGTAAATTTTCTGATCATGCTTTTTTGGACAACTAAAATTGTAAAGATATGTGTCCAATGATATGTGTGTCCAATGATATGTGTGTCCAATGATATGTGTGTCCAATGATATGTGTGTCCAATGATATGTGTGTCCAATGATATGTGTGTCCAATGATATGTGTGTCCAATGATATGTGCAAATATGTGTCTAACAATATTTGCAAATGAGTGTCTAATGAATTGTGTCTCATATGTGCAAATGTGTGTCTAATGATATGTGCAAATGTGTGTCTCATGAATTGTGTCTAACAATATGTGCAAATATGTGTCTTATGAATTGTGTCTCATGATATGTGCAAATGTGTGTCTAATGAATTGTGTCTAACAATATGTGCAAATATGTGTCTTATGAATTGTGTCTCATGATATGTGCAAATATGTGTCTAATGAATTGTGTCTAATGATATGTGCAGAGAATTGTGTCTCACGATATGTGCAAATGTGTGTCTAATGAATTGTGTCTCACATAAGTGCAAATGTGTGTCTCATGAATTGTGTCTCACGATATGTGCAAATGTGTGTTTAATGATTTGTGTCTAAAGATATATGTGTGTTTAATGATTTGTGTCTAAAGATTTGTGCAAATGTGTGTCTAATGATTTGTGTATAACGATATGTGCAAATGTGTGTCTCATGAATTGTTTCACGATATGTGCAAATGTGTTTCTAATGTTTTCAGAAATCCCACCAGTGTTTGTATTTATTTTAAATTTATGTAAGATGTGTGTCTCGTGATATGTTGGTCTAACTATGCCTGTCTTTCTCTCTTATCTTAATATTTCTTATTTAGTAAACCGGTATAACTATGCCTGTCTTTCTCTCTTTTCTCAATATTTCTTATTTAGTAAACCAATTGATTCTAATGCTGCATTTGACCACTAAATGTCTGGAGTCCAATGTTTTAGTTTATACATCCCGTACCCGAGTCAATTAGTTTTTCTGGCACTCAGGCTGTCACTTTTTAAATATTAAATATGCCATGGGTAATGACATGTTTGACATGGGACCTGCATGCCAAGCATGCCATCTGCTTCAAGTGTGCCACAAATATGTTTCATCTGTGTCTGATGTGCCATGTATGTCAAGTATGCATCACATGGGGCCTGTGCGCGCAAAGCATGCCTTCTGCTTCAAGTGTGCCACACTTATCATTCATGTGTGCCATGTGTGTCGCATGTGTGCCATTGACGTAAATATGATTCAACCATTACTGAAACTATTACTGCATTTCATTAATAATTTTTTAAAATTTAGATCCTTATTATTATTATTATAATCAAACATTTATTTTTTTTAAAACTCAAATGAGCACAATATGTTCTTGTGTTTAAAACCTTTTTATCTTCTAGTTTTATAGATACAGTATCTTTTCCTTCCACACAATGCTTATTTTGGTCCAGCTTTTTTGACTGCTACTGTTGCATCTTAGCTGGAAAAACTCTATATTTGTGTTTTGAATGTACTCACCATGTTTCCATTTATAATCCATTTTTTTTAACACAGGAACATTTTTTTTATAAACACAAATAATTTTACTTTTCCACTCATTAATTTTTTATTGAATTATTCCATCATCTGAAGTTGACTGTTGTAAAAAATAAGTCATTTACCAGATAGTAAACAATCATTATCAATATTATTATTATAAGGGTAATATGTCACTGAACTGTCCAAAAAACATAATTGTTTATGGTCAGAAATGAATGGCTAATATTAATAGTTTTTTTGTTCCAAGAGAATTTGATAGTAATAGCTAATGTGGTTGAATCTGTAGGATGCTGCAGTAGGTAATGTGGTTGAATCTGTAGGATGCTGCAGTAGGTAATGTGGTTGAATCTGTAGGATGCTGTAAATAATTAGATTGTTGTACTAATTCATAATTTAAAATCCTTACATGTACATACTTTTTATAATGTCAATTAATTTGTTAAATTATTTTACACCTATCAGCTTTCTATTGAGCTTATTTTTGTTACATTTCCAATAAATTTGATGCTTAGATTTTACTGGCATCAGGACTATGTCATGAGCCAGGCAAGTGATGAGCCAGGCAAGTGATGAGCCAGGCAAGTCATGAGCCTGGCAAGTGATGAGCCAGGCAAGTCATGAGCCAGGCAAGTCATGAGCCAGGCAAGTCATGAGCCAGGCAAGTCATGAGCCAGGCAAGTCATGAGCCAGGCATGTCATGAGCCAGGCAAGTCATTCTTTTCAGTGATGTGATAAAGAGGCGTGCACATCAATTATTTGAGTGATCGTTGGGAAAGAAATCTTCAAAAGCAGAAGCTTAATTCTTTTCTTCTGAACAATTTTAGGAGCAGCCAGAGGATCTTTACTTGAAACATTACATACACGTTTTTTCTATTAGACCATTTGTTCCGCTATAAGTTTGTGCTTAGACCATTTGTTCCTCTATAAGTATGCACTTAGACCATCTGTTCCTCTATAAGTTTGTGCTTAGACCATCTGTTCTGCTATAAGTTTGTGCTTAGACCATATGTTCCTCACTTCTGGCCACACAGATCAATCAAAAGCCCTTACAACAATTAGCGCCAAACTTTACCATGATCCGTTAACTTTTAAAAATACCTTTTTGTAACACCATTATATGAATAGGTTACCATATGTCAGTAGGTTTATCATTACGTTAATAAGTTTTGCGTTTATGTCTATAGGTTTACCATCTGATAATTGGATACATGTTAGTATTAGAAGAGACATTCTAAAAAGGAGCTCCAATGTCTTGCACTAATTCTAATATGCCAAGAGTGAAGAATGAAGACAAGTTAATTCAGATTGTTGGCACAATGTCACCCACATTTAATCGATCAAATGCTCTCTACTAATCAGTAGTCCTTAATTCCCTTCCATTTCTATTTTCATATTTTGTTTCAAATATTAAACTTTACAATTATGATATTTAAATTCTTTTATGTTGATAGCACACACCACTGTATTAGGCGTGATGCACATTTTAGTTTTGAACAACTCTACTTCTGTTTCTAATACTACTGATAGTGTTAGGCGTGATGCACATTTTAGTTTTGAACAACTCTACTTCTGTTTCTAATACTACTGATAGTGTTAGGCGTGATGCACATTTTAGTTTTGAACAACTCTACTTCTGTTTCTAATACTACTGTAGTGTTAGGCGTGATGCACATTTTAGTTTTGAACAACTCTACTTCTGTTTCTAATACTACTGATAGTGTTAGGCGTGATGCACATTTTAGTTTTGAACAACTCTACTTCTGTTTCTAATACTACTGATAGTGTTAGGCGTGATGCACATTTTAGTTTTGAACAACTCTACTTCTGTTTCTAATACTACTGCTAGTGTTAGGCGTGATGCACATTTTAGTTTTGAACAACTCTACTTCTGTTTCTAATACTACTGATAGTGTTAGGCGTGATGCACATTTTAGTTTTGAACAACTCTACTTCTGTTTCTAATACTACTGATAGTGTTAGGCGTGATGCACATTTTAGTTTTGAACAACTCTACTTCTGTTTCTAATACTACTGATAGGGTTTCACTTTCTAACGAGTCTTTGAGAACTAAATTTTGATGAGAAACTTTGAACACATTAGTTTCAGATTTCAATTTATTTCTTGTTTTTGTCTTGTCTGCTGAAGAAGGCATTTAGCCGGAACATCCTTGTCATTGCCTGTCTTTTCAAGTAAAACCGTATCTTGTTCCGCTATCCACATCAGTCCAGCAGGATGCAGACACTTAGGAAGTCACAAGCCCACATATACCACCAGGTGTAACAAGCTGCCCTGTACCACCAGGTGTAACAAGCCCAAATGTGCCACATTTGCCACCAGGTGTCACAAGCCCACATATGCCACCAGGTGACGCAAGCCCACATATGCCACACATGTCCATTGATTCCAATAGCCCACATTGCTTGCCAGAGTTATTTACCCTTCATGTCATATTTGTACATACACAATATAGAGTATGCCCGCACATTGCTTCTGTCAAATGTCAATTTGATTCTGGAGTGATACTTGCTGTATATTTTAACTAAACCGGCAACATCCTTTCATTCTGTCCCTTGGCCTAATCTCTGGACTCGCTGACAACGTTCACACTTTTGGACTTAGGATTTCATCTTCTTTTACAGGCTGGTCAATATTTTCTGAGAATTCAAGGAGTTAAGCAAAAGCAACCATCAAACCCCACCACATACACAAACTTTTCTTTAACCTTTCCCTTTGTTGAGTGCTGACTGGTAGGATTTAAAAAAGTGTGTTAAAATAGCTGGTGTGTTACAGTAGCGTTGCTCAAAAAACCAGCGTGTTAAAGTTGTGTTGAACCCAACTCTCCCACACTCCTGCACCATGGACGGCTTTCTTGTTGTGACCTGCTTAGACTTTTCACATTTGTAGTGTTGTGTTAACATGTTCCGATATGTCATGATATTATTTGATCTTCAACCAACTTAATATGTACACTGAATAAATCCTTCTCATTTTCAATACAACCAACTCTTGGTATTTCTTCTTGACCAATGTTGTTAATAGAAATAATCAGTGAGAAGACTTCAATACATGTAAACAGAAGGGCAGACTGTGATATAGATGACACAGTAGAAACATGTCTGAACACCAACTTATGAGATCAAAAGAGCAGCTTTTTAATCAAACAAACATCAATAGCAAAGAAGCATGACAAGGAGTCCAGTGTAAATAAGTCTAAAAGACTACACAATCATTCAAATGGAACAAAACTACAATCATTCACTTGGAACATGACTACAATCACTCACTTGGAACTTATAGAACAAAGTACACCTCATAAATAAATATTTTTAGGTCCCAACTTACTCAAACCTCTCTTTAATTTTTTCAATTTTTTCATTCATTAAGAAAGCAAATTCATACTTTCATACATTTTTTTTACACATTCTTTTATAAATACATTCTCATATACATACATACATGCATTCTTATTTACACTCATACATACATTTATTTGAAATGTTATAAAAACAAAAATCATATATATATATATATATATATAGAGAGAGAGAGAGAGAGAGAGAGAGAGCTAAATCAAATACGTATATCAAAACAAGTTCAAATACATATATCAAAACAAAATGCAATTGTAAAAAAAATTATTCAGAATCATGAAATAATCCAATATCAAATAATGAATTCGTAGGTTGTGAATGAATTTTGATTTGTAAACATTTCATTTCTGTTAAGATGCCCAACTGTTAGGTGCCTAAGAGGCCAGTCAACAAACTGGCAGTTTTTACATGGACAGCTTTTACATGGACAACTTTTACATGGACAACTTTTACATGGACTGGACACAAAATTCACTCAGGATAAATAAGCATTGACATACTTCCAATTATGAGACACTTAGAATCTGTCTTTTCTAACGATAATACACTGAATGTTGAAAAAAGAAATTGGACCAGCCAACATCTAATAGAGTGAATAAGAAATTGTGTAGGAACTCAATGGACCATTAGCAGCTCATTGGACCATTAGCAACTCAACGAACCATTAGCAACTCATTGGACCATACAAATGTGTAGTCGCTCTGTTATTTTGTGTGTAAACTATAAATATCAATGTTGTTAAATTATAATTGTCAACTTGCTGGAAATAACACTTATAAAACAACAACCTAGCCTTAAAAAATAAATACATCACAACTAAGCATAAACATACATACATATAATATACCTACATATAATATGCCTTCATATAATATGCATACTCTTTTATTAAACAAAAGCCAAATAATACTGACTTAATGGGGATATCATCATCAAGACATCTGTGAGGATATTATCAGATACATATTATCTATGGTACTGCTATCTTATCTGTGGTACTGCTATCTCATCTGTGGTACTGCTATCTTATCTGTGGTACTTCAATCTATCTGTAGTACTGCTATCTTATCTGTGGTACTGCTATCTTATCTGTGGTACTTCAATCTATCTGTGGTACTGCTATCTTATCTGTGGTACTGCTATCTTATCTGTGGTACTGCTATCTTATCTGTGGTACTGCTATCTTATCTGTGGTACTGCTATCTTATCTGTGGTGCTGCTATCTTATCTGTGGTGCTGCTATCTTATATGTGGTACTATCTGACCTCAGGTACTGCTATCTTTTCTGTGGTACTGCTATCAGCTTACAAGAGTCCTAAAACGTCATTTTACTATAGAATGAAGAACAGCAGAAATCTTGCCGCCTACAATAGGTGACCAAACAGACAGAGATCTATCTACATGAAGACATCACATTGGGGTGACCAGGAAATCTACTAACATGAAGAAATCAACACAACATCACATTTGGGTGACCAGGCCATGTGTAACATATCAAGGGGAAACAAGTCAAGAAATGGTATTCATGTGCCCATGTCCATGCTGCCAGGTTCGCTGCTCATGTCATCGTCATCACTCAGACCCCAAACCTGAGGGGAAGATAATCAAAATTCCTATTTTAAGGGGATTATTATCTGCTCCTGTGTTAAGTTAAAGAAAGAAAGAGTTGTCCATCCTCTCAGTTTCTATTCTATTTTGTTCAATGAACACTACACATTACATCTTGATGTCACCCTACACATTACATTTTGATGTCACTCTATACATTACATTTTGATGTCACCCTACACATTACATTTTGATGTCACTCTATACATTACATTTTGATGTCACCCTACACATTACATTTTGATGTCACCCCATACATTACATCTTGATGTCACTCTATACATTACATTTTGATGTCACTCTATACATGACATTTTGATGTCACCCTATACATTACATTTTGATGTCACCCCATACATTACATCTTGATATCACTCTATACATTACATTTTGGTGTCACTCTGTACATTACATTTTGGTGTCACTCTGTACATTACATTTTGATGTCACTCTATACATTACATCTTGATGTCACTCTATACATTACATTTTGATGTCACTCTATACATTACATTTTGATGTCTCTCTATACATTACATTTTGATGTCACTCTGTACATTACATTTTGGTGTCACCCCATACATTACATTTTGATGTCACTCTATACATTACATTTTGATGTCACTCTGTACATTACATTTTGATGTCACTCTATACATTACATTTTGATGTCTCTCTATACATTACATTTTGATGTCACTCTGTACATTACATTTTGATGTCACTCTATACATTACATTTTGATGTCCACTATACATTACATTTTAATGTCACTCTATACATTACAATTTGGTGTCCAAATGTTATTCCTGTCCCTATATTCTGTTATGGAATCAAATATGTATTTATTATTGTTTTATTTCTTGCTCAGTTGGAACTATTCTTTATTTCAAAGCAGATTGTGTTATTCTAACTTATTGTACACTGCATTGAGGATTGACAAGTCAAGGTAATAGCAAATTCATTGACAAGTCAAGGTAATAAATTCAAAAGTCAAGGTAATAATAAATTCATTGACAAGTCAAGGTAATAAATTGAAAAGTTAAGGTAATAATAAATTCATTGACAAGTCAAGGTAATAAATTGAAAAGTCAAGGTAATGATCAATTCATTGACAAGTCAAGGTAATAAATTGAAAAGTCAAGGTAATGATCAATTCATTGACAAGTCAAGGCAATAAATTGAAAAGTCAAGGTAATGATAAATTCATTGACAAGTCTGGGTAAAGATAAATTCATTGACAAGTCTGGGTAAAGATAAATTCATTGACAAGTCTGGGTAAAGATAAATTCATTGACAAGTCTGGGTAAAGATAAATTCATTGACAAGTCTGGGTAATAAATTCATTGACAAGTCTGGGTAATAAATTCATTGACAAGTCTGGGTAATAAATTCATTGACAAGTCTGGGTAATAAATTCATTGACAAGTCAGGGTAATAAATTCATTGACAAGTCTGGGTAATAAATTCATTGACAAGTCTGGGTAATAAATTCATTGACAAGTCTGGGTAATAAATTCATTGACAAGTCTGGGTAATAAATTCATTGACAAGTCTGGGTAATAAATTCATTGACAAGTCAGGGTAATNTTCTCTGTACCAACCCCACCTCCCTTTCTCTGTACCAACCCCACCTCCCTTTCTCTGTACCAACCCCACCTCCCTTTCTCTGTACCAACCCCACCTCCCTTTCTCTGTACCAACCCCACCTCCCTTTCTCTGTACCAACCCCACCTCCCTTTCTCTGTACCAACCCCACCTCCCTTTCTCTGTACCAACCCCACCTCCCTTTCTCTGTACCAACCCCACCTCCCTTTCTCTGTACCAACCCCACCTCCCTTTCTCTGTACCAACCCCACCTCCCTTTCTCTGTACCAACCCCACCTCCCTTTCTCTGTACCAACCCCACCTCCCTTTCTCTGTACCAACCCCACCTCCCTTTCTCTGTACCAACCCCACCTCCCTTTCTCTGTACCAACCCCACCTCCCTTTCTCTGTACCAACCCCACCTCCCTTTCTCTGTACCAACCCCACCTCCCTTTCTCTGTACCAACCCCACCTCCCTTTCTCTGTACCAACCCCACCTCCCTTTCTCTGTACCAACCCCACCTCCCTTTCTCTGTACCAACCCCACCTCCCTCCCTTGATTTGGAAAAGGTTGTTTTTGGTTCAAGATTGTTCAAAAGAATGGTGATGCAATTTCTAGAATTTATTTTCTGGAGGGTTCCAACTTTCTCCCCATAAATAAGCTGGCAGTTTTCACAGACAGTACAGAGATTTTTTTTTTGGTTAATTATGTTAGACATTTAAGAGAGGTAATTGTACTCTGTAACACTTTATTATCTATAGCTTGGGAATTCTCTTTATATACTGATTTTCATTCCTTTGTTATAATATTGTTCAATACACGAGCCGAAACTGATTTAATTTTCAAAACCATTAAGTGGTACCTGACACACTAAATTCATAGACAAGTCTTGGTAACACTCAATTCATTTAAAAGTCAAGGTAGCACTAAAATTCATTGACTAGTGTAGTTAATACAGTGACTAGACTAGGTAATTCATTTAGTGGTCTGGGTAATTTATTGACTCGTATGGGTAATTTATTGAAGAGTCTGGGTAAATCATTGGCTTATCTGGGTAATTCATTGACTAGACTAGGTAATTTATTGACTGTAATGTTTAATTTATTGAGTAGAATGGGTAATTTGCTGACTGGAATGGGTAATTAATTGACTAGTATGGGTAATTTATTGACAAGACTAGGTAATTTATTGACTAGAATAAGTAATTCAGTAACTCGTCTGGGTAAATTATTGAATAGAATAGGTGATTTATTGACTAGAATGAGTAATTTATTGACTAGTCTGGGTATTTTATTGACAGGAATGGGTAATTCATTGACTAGAATGGGTAATTCATTGACTAGAATGGGTAATTTATTGACTAAAATGGGTAATTTATTGACTAGACTAGGTAATTTATAGACTAGTATGAGTAATTTATTAACTAGATTGGGTAATTCATTGACTAGTATGGGTAATTTATTGACTTAATTTGGGTAAGTTATTCACTAGACTGGGTAACTTGTTGAATAGAATTGGTAATGTATTGACTGGACTAGTTAATTTATTGACTAGAATGGGTAATTTATTGACAGATTGGGTAACTTATTGACTTGAATTGGTAATTTATTGACTAATATGGGTAATTTATTGACTATTATGGGTAATTTATTGACTAGTTATAACAGACTTCTTTGTTTCTATATAGGAACAAGGACTCTACAAATAAAAAGAGACACAAAAGCTAATACAGAAATAACCAAAGAAATCCACTCAAACCATATGTAACATTAACTTGTCTGGATTGCTGTTGTGTGATGATCAACTTGCCACACTAGGAATTTTTTATTGTAATGATTACTATAGCTATTTGTATGCATAAAGATAATCAAAGATTTAAAACTATTAGTAAAAATAAATTTCATTTTACAAGAAACCTTTTCAACTACACAAAATTAGCCAAATTTTAAATCTTAAGTATAAGTTGAAAATTACCTAACTTTATTATAGTTGAATTACCTAACTAAATTATTAGTTGATTTACCTAACTACATTATAAGTTGAATTACCTAACGGTATTATTAGTTGAATTACCTAACTAAATTATTAGTTGAATTACCTAACTAAATTATTAGTTGATTTACCTAACTACATTATTAGGTTAATTACCTAACTACATTATTAGGTTAATTACCTAACTACATTATAGTTGAATTACCTAACCACATTATTAGTTGAATTACCTAACTACATTATTAGGTTAATTACCTAACTACATTATTAGGTTAATTACCTAACTACATTATTAGTTGAATTACCTAACTACATTATTAGTTGAATTACCTAACTACATTATTAGTTGAATTACCTAACTACATTATAGTTGAATTACCTAACTACATTATAGTTGAATTACCTAACTACATTATAGTTGAATTACCTAACTACATTATAGTTGAATTACCTAACTACATTATAGTTGAATTACCTAACTACATTATAGTTGAATTACCTAACTACATTATAGTTGAATTACCTAACTACATTATAGTTGAATTACCTAACTACATTATAGTTGAATTACCTAACTACATTATAGTTGAATTACCTAACTACATTATAGTTGAATTACCTAACTACATTATAGTTGAATTACCTAACTACATTATAGTTGAATTACCTAACTACATTATAGTTGAATTACCTAACTACATTATAGTTGAATTACCTAACTACATTATAGTTGAATTACCTAACTACATTATAGTTGAATTACCTAACTACATTATAGTTGAATTACCTAACTACATTATAGTTGAATTACCTAACTACATTATAGTTGAATTACCTAACTACATTATAGTTGAATTACCTAACTACATTATAGTTGAATTACCTAACTACATTATAGTTGAATTACCTAACTACATTATAGTTGAATTACCTAACTACATTATAGTTGAATTACCTAACTACATTATAGTTGAATTACCTAACTACATTATAGTTGAATTACCTAACTACATTATAGTTGAATTACCTAACTACATTATAGTTGAATTACCTAACTACATTATAGTTGAATTACCTAACTACATTATAGTTGAATTACCTAACTACATTATAGTTGAATTACCTAACTACATTATAGTTGAATTACCTAACTACATTATTAGTTGAATTACCTAACTACATTATAGTTGAATTACCTAACTACATTATAGTTGAATTACCTAACTACATTATAGTTGAATTACCTAACTACATTATAGTTGAATTACCTAACTGCATTATTTAAAAATGTGCAAGAACATACTCATCCTTTCATCAACTGCTGTTTTAAAATCAATAATGAAAAAATAATGCGCCCTGCATGTGCTTAAATAATAAAAGAGACCAGATTTTTTACCTCAGCATCCAATGTGGCGTCCTGCATGGCTGTTAGACCAGTCAGGTCCTCCAAGTAGCCAGGTTCATTGAAAGCTTTCAGCAGGAAGTCAAAACCCTCATCTTCATATTTCTTAATGACCTGGAAACAAATGTTCAAAAATGTTCTCATGTCTTCTTTGACATCACTTTTAGCAGGCAGACATTTTTGTAATATTGATAATAATAGGTGAACATGACATTGATAATAATAGGTGAACAAGATATTGATAATAATAGGTAAACATGATATTGGTAATAATAGCTGAACAAGATATTAAGTAAAAGTCAGAATGTATCTTCTTTAATTTATTGACACAATTATTTTGTATTGTTAAGAGAGATGAAAAATAAAATTATTGTTTCAGTCTTCCATTGCAAAATGTCTGGCAGCAGCCCAAAAGTTCAGTGAAAGTTTGGCCATGCTATGTCTATACATGTAACTTAGTTTTGCCATGCTATGTCTATACATGTAACATAGTTTTGCCACGTTATGTCTATACATGTAACATACAACTTACAATAGGACAACAGGCTGTACACATGTCAAACGCCCGGCTGGCAGGTAAGATCTGATGAAAGCGAGACAGGAAACCACGGATCTGAAATTAGACAATAATAATAAAAGTGTAAAACGGACTCCAATAATTTTTGAGTTGTTCAATGTCTTAAAAATATAAAAGAATAAAAATGTTGATAATCATCTGAGTGGAGTAGCTGGTTTAGGTGCAGCTGGTTTAGGTGCAGCTGGTTTGGGTGCAGCTGGTTTGGGAGCAGCTGGTTTGGGTGCAGCTGGTTTGGGTGCAGCAGGTTTGGGTGCAGCTGGTTTATGTGCAGCTGGTTTATGTGCAGCTGGTTTAGGTGCAGCTGGTTTGGGTGCAGCAGGTTTAGGTGCAGCTGGTTTAGGTGCAGCTGGTTTAGGTGCAGCTGGTTTAGGTGCAGCTGGTTTAGGTGCAGCTGCTTTAGGTGCAGCTG
>CAXITT010000105.1:64350-84786 GCA_964033795.1 Lymnaea stagnalis | reverse complement strand
ACAACCCCCCCCCCCCTTGTTTTATTACACAAAATCTCCTAAATTAATACCCCTTCATTCCCCTCTCAGGGCAAATGTGAAATAATTATAGATTATCCCCAACCAATCGTATTATTTGATACATTCACGGTTGGATGTAGAGACCGAGCAAATTTTGGCTCTGATGCCAAAATTGGCCATTTGATCACTTTCGACCTAGTTTCGGTTTCAGCCAATAGAGAAAAGTTAACTTTCGGTTTCAGACAAAATTGACTGAGACTTTCCGCCATCTGGCCGAAAGTGACTGAGGTTTTTGGCCATCTACCAAAAGTCAGAATGTCTGTCTGTCTCTAGACCGACAATCTGATATTCATTAGTGCTCGACGTCTTGCTGTCTTGTTATGTTGTATGACTAATACTCAGCGAAAGCTGTCCACAGCTGCATGATGATCAACTTGTTCTATATTTCCATAAAACTACATTTTAATTAGGCCAAGACAAATGTAAACAGCTTTGTGGAAGAAAAACTAAGGGAATGGTAATATTTATATCATTATTTTTGTTTTAATTTTTTTTTAAAAATACAATTTGGAACTCAAGGTTTATTTAATTCCTTCATTTTTGATATTTATTTTAATTCATCTTTATCATGCGCATCAATGTTGTCACAGGCAAAGGATAATAATATGGCATAATCCATGGCAAAAGTAAAGTTTCAATTATATTTTTATTTCATTAAAAAAAATTTTTTTTTAAAGCAAACTTAGGCCTTTTCAAACCATTCATGTCTTGAAATTTATCATTATCACGACCATAAACATTGTTATTGATGAAATAACCTGAGTGTGCGTGTATCACGGCTTCCTATTATAGATATGAAGTAGGGCTACTGCAGACCTGATTATGATATGATTTTGGCGACAATTTACATGTCTTTTGCGATTCTCCGTCGAGACCAGTCAGAACAACAATTTTAAGAGACCCGCTTAAAAAAAAATCACCCACCAAGGGGGAACAGAGAGGTTGGGTGCCGAAAGAAATAATTACGCCACCAGCACTGAAAGACTAGTGTGTTGTTACTAGGCTAAATATTAATACAGTATATCTTGCAAACTATTTATGTCAACACAAAGCATTAGTATGACGAAAACAGCAAAACATCGTGGTGATATTTTTATAGCCTTAATAACATATATTTAGGTGGCAAATGGCTCTATTAGAGCCACAATAATTGTTGTAGGTATATGTTCTGGAACATGAGAGACGCCAACATCGTAACACTGTATAAAAATAAAGGGGACCGAAGTGATTGCAATAGTTACTGAGGTATTTCTCTCCTTGGCTTAGCTGGAAAGACTTTAGCCCGTGTTGCCCTTAAACGATTGCAGAGTCTTGCGAACCGCATCTACCCAGAGTCTCAGTGTGGCTTCCGGAGTGGGCGCTCAACAATAGACATGATATTTTCGCTATGCCGAATGCAGGAGAAATGTCGTGAACAGCATAAACCTCTTTAAATTGCCTTCATAGACCTGACCAAGGAATTTGACTTGGTAAATCGGAGAGGCCTTTTCAGTATCTTGCAAAGAATAGGTTGTCCCCCACGACTGCTCACAATAATACAGTCATTTCACAAAAACATGCACATCACAGTAACTTTCAATGGCGCTGTCTCTGAGTCATTCCCAGTTAGCAGCGGAGTAAAACAGGGTTGTTTACTGGCACCAATGCTCTTTTCCATTTTCTTTTCGATGCTCCTTCAATTTGCCTTCAGGGACTGTGAAGATGGAGTGTTCATCCATACCAGATCTGATGGTAGGCTGTTTAATATCGCCCGCCTTCGTGCAAAGACCAAAGTAAAAAGTGCTGATTCGTGAACTGCTGTTCGCTGATGATGCCGCCTTAACATCTCACACAGAAGAAGGTCTGCAGGGCCTGGTTTTTTGTTTATCACACGCTTGTTAAGAGTTTGGACCTTCGATTAGTCTACAAAAAACACATGTAGTGATGCAGGAAGCACCGTCCCCTCCAATCATATCTATTGAGGGTCATAATCTTTCGGTTGTTGATCATTTCACATACCTTGGATCCAATATTTCTAGTTCTCTCTCCGTTGATGAAGAGATAAATATCAGGATCACAAAAGCAGCAGCAACTATGGCTAAACTGAATAAGCGGGTATGGAATAATCTCAATCTAACTGAAAAAACAAAGATAAGTGTCTATCAGGCATGCGTGCTTTCCTATATGGTAGCGAAGTGTGGACCACATACACCAGTCAGGAGCGGAAACTCAACAGCTTCCATCAAAGATGTCTGCGTCGCATTTTACGCATTCATTGGCAGGACAGGGTGCCTAATGTGGAGGTTTTGGAACGTGCACTCATGTTTAGCATATTCTCCTTTCTTATCAAGAGGCGCCTTCGCTGGTTAGGTCATGTACGGAGAATGGAGGAAGGACGTATCGCAAATATTGAAACAAACGAATGGGAGTTCATTGTCGAACATCGCTCCAATTGGCGAACAGTAGTGTTTGAAGGAGTAAAAATCACAGAAGATACTCAAAACAAGGCCCTCGAAACAAAAAGAACAATTCGGAAATCAAGATCTTACCGGGTATCGATATTCTCCAGCGAGAGATGCCGCCGTGATTGTCATTCTAGGATTGGCCTAGTGAGCCACTCGTCAAAGTGTAGGACTACATAGCTACTCCATCGTCTCACGAAGACGGAAGGATGCCATATACAAGTTCTAGGATGTAATTATTTTTTTTAAAGCAAAGGGCACTCAAGGGTCTATTTTGCATTAATTTTGCCCCCCCCCCCCCTTTTAAAACAATCTCCCTACCTAGACGGAAGGATGCCATATACAAATTCTAGGATGTAATTATTTTTTTTAAAGCAAAGGGCACTCAAGGGTCTATTTTGCATTAATTTTGCCCCCCCCCCCCCTTTTCAAAATATTCTCCTACCATGCTAATTTAAAAATATTTTAAAGATATTGAAATTACTTTATTTTAAAATGGTAAAACCAAAGATTTCATTAGATCAGGGGTCTCAAACTCAAATCATCTGGGGGCCGCAGGAGGTACAGTCTGATTGAGACTGGGCCGTATCAAGTATTCCACACAAAAAGCAATTAAATATTCATTAAAGTAAAACTGTTAAGATCTGTCAACTTTTATAAATAGCAAATAAAAACATTAAGGGTTCTCAAGAACTAGGATTCACTTTCTTCCACCTACTCACTGTTGCCAGAGACATAGCAGCGCTTCTTTTGACACAGCTGAGCAACTTTGGCTTAAGTGAGGAAGCAACTGAGACCCTCAGTATAGCTTGAAGATCCTCATCAGTAAGTTTGGCCCTGAAATTTGACCTGTTTAAGTGCATAGTGGAAAAGGGCTTTTCACACAGATAGGTACTCCCAAAAAGTCATGTGATCCGCTTGAACAACCTGGAAATCTCAGAGAAAGTAGAGGGCAGTACAATGAGAGGTCCATGCTTGTCTGTTTTTCCATTTACCTCCCTGCGCAGGGCATCTTGCACATTAAAGGAGAACGGGTCAGCAAAAAGCTGAAAAGTGACTGTGTTTTGAAGCCTAAAAAATGTTATTAAATTCTTTCTGTAGCTTTGCAATGGCATCAGTATAATTACTACCGGTACTGAATGGTGTGTCTGAGTCTATGAGTACTTTGCATGTTGGGAAATGGCAGAGGTTTCTCTAAGAACCATAATACAAGTTTTGTGCAGAATGCCCTGACATTGTCATAGGCAACACTGGCAAGCTACCCCTGGTCTTGTAACTTTTTGTTGAGTACATTGAGATCCTGTGTAATGACAACAAGAAAAACCAAGTCCATGAGCCATTTGGGATCACTTAGTACAGGAACAACCACCCCATCCTGCTCCATGAAGGCTTTAAATGCTAAAATGTGTCAAGCAGTAGGCAGGAGCAAGACACCACCAAATAATTCTTAACATGGAATCCACAGGGAAAAAGAAAGAGAGGAAGGCCAAAGAATACATGGAGATGCGAGCTAGAAGCAGACACGGAAAATATTGGAAACACCTGGAAAGGAAGGCAGAGGCCCGTGATGAATGGAGAATTCTTGTGGATGGCCTAAACACCAGACGGGGTAAAAAGCCATAAGAAGAAGATTTTGAAATTGACGAAGGCTCAGCATGTATGCGTGAACCAATTTCAAACTGTCTAAATTTTTCAGTTTCGGCTTCAATTTTGTCCGAAAGTCTCTTTAAGCTTTTGGTTTCGTCTGAAAGTCATTTTTCAACTTTCGGCCTAGTTTATGTTTCGGCCAAAATTCATTTTTTAACTTTCGATCTATTTTTGGTTTCGGCCAACTTTCGGTCGGTCTCTAGTTGGTTGTAGAATGCAAATGCAAAGTTAAAACTAACAACCAAAAATTTAAGTTTTAGGTTTTTTTTTTAAAATTGGAAAAACCTACCGGAATGTATATATTTTCAACCCCGACTCTTAAAATCATAGTTCTGATGGGTCTGGCGTACAAGACATCTGCAAATCATATATTGTATGCCAAAATCATAAGAGTAAACAGGTCTGCATCATACACTCAAAAAAATATTAACTCCTTTAGTGACAATAACAAGTCATATGTGTCATCTACAAACAAGTCGTATGTGTCATCTACAAACAACAAGCTGTATGCGGTGCGGTAAGACTTACTTGATGTGGCACTATGCCAAGTGAACAGTCTGAGCCACGGACCAAGTGGTCATCATTAGCACTGGTGTCTGCTGGAGCTTCAGACCTGAATGGAGAGGGACAGGTCAAAGAGAATAATATGAACTTGAGCTTTACAACACACCTTTGTCAAGCCAAGTAAACACAGCACAGAAATCTCATTGGTGGAATTCATAAAGACTAAATCAACCGTCGGCAGGATGAATACTCCCCCTTTTTTATCAAACCTTCTCTTACAAATCATCAGTCTGCAAATTAGTCAATAGTTAGAAACCACAAAGAAAACTAATTGAACCCCTTTAGCATAATAATGTATGTGAAACATGGGAGTTGCTCAACTGTTGCTCAGGGGTGTTGCAGTGTACTAAACATACCCTAAAGGGTGCTAAAATAGAAGAAAGTGTACCCTTGGGGGTGCTGAAGTATGGAGATAAGCAGTTCCACAGCCAGTGCTGATGCTACCATTGATATGCCAGGCCTGGTGACGGTACACTGCTGGTCTAGAGTCCGATCTTTGGTAGACTGCACAAAGTTAAACAAGCAAATTAAAGAATATTGGAAATATCTGCGCCACAGATCAATCAATATTCATGATGTCATCATTAAGTTTAATGTCAAGTTTGCCATGAGAACACATTTACAGATTACAACTATTAGATTTTAATTACTGCCAAAGATCAATCAATATTCATGATGTCATCATTAAGTTTAATGTCAAGTTTGCCATGAGAACAAATTTACAGATTACAACTATTAGATTTTAATTACTGCCAAAGATCAATCAATATTCATGATGTCATCATTAAGTTTAATGTCAAGTTTGCCATGAGAACACATTTACAGATTACAACTATTAGATTTTAATTACTGCCAAAGATCAATCAATATTCATGATGTCATCATTAAGTTTAATGTCAAGTTTGCCATGAGAACAAATTTACAGATTACAACTATTAGATTTTAATTACTGCCAAAGATCAATCAATATTCATGATGTCATCATTAAGTTTAATGTCAAGTTTGCCATGAGAACAAATTTACAGATTACAACTATTAGATTTTAATTACTGCCAAAGATCAATCAATATTCATGATTTCATCATTAAGTTTAATGTCAAGTTTGCCATGAGAACAAATTTGCAGATTACAACTATTAGATTTTAATTACTGATCACAACTGTTAGATTTTGGGGAAAATTGAACAATTTGTTTACATTATGCAAAATGATTACGAATGGCCCGAGTAAGTTGGACTTACAATAGAAAATATTAACTAAATATTTTAATCAATTAATAATTTTTATATTTATTTTCTTTAAATATAAAAACTCTATACTGACATTTCCGGGCGCCACCACGTCATTACAGAAATAACAGCCCAACAGCCCACCCGGTATTCTGTCCAGCATCAGGGGACCCAACTCTTGAGCTTGTTCCGTCTTGACTCCATGTCTCAGCACAAGGAATGTGTCGAATCCCAGAGCGGCATTGATGACAATCTAAACATTAGATCAGAAACATTGATGACAATCTGAACATTAGATCAGAAACATTGATGACAATCTAAACATTAGATCAGAAACATTGATAAAAATCTGAACATTAGATCAGAAACATTGATGACAATCTAAATATTAGATCAGAAACATTGATGACAATCTAAACATTAGATCAGAATAATCTCCAATGAACAAAAGTACCTCTACAGAAATTCGAACAAACTAAATTTGTGACATCATTTCAACAAGATAATAAACAATGTTTGTGGAAGCTTGAAATAGAAGACAGGACAATAAAAGAAGAATATTTGGCTAAGAGCCTTCCTCATCAGACATTGGTCCTGTCTTTCTTTTTCAAGCTTCCACATATATTGCTCTACTATTTCCTTCACACAGCTTGATTGCAGTACTTCATTTATTATCATTTCAACAGCTGGCTTAAGTAAATTAACAAATGCACAACAAAATAAAATTTAATCCATATATGATATAACTTAGGTCATTTATGATACAATTGAGGTCATTTATGATATAATTTAGGTCATTTATGTTTAATCTAGGTCATTTATGATTGAATTGAGGTCATTTATGATACAATTGAGGCCATTTATGATATGAAATTAAAAATAACAATATGAGAGATTGTGCTCTTTTAGACTTTATGTTGCTTTACATATTGACATCTAATTTGATTATCATAACATTCTGGAACTTGGTTCTACGAAGACTAAATGACCTTTTTCTTAGCAGCAGCCAAGAGTGATGGCAGCCAACGACTCTCCCTGGTGTCCATCAGCAAGAATATGGCATCATGGGAGTCTACCAATGTCTCCAGTTTTTTCACATCTTCTTTGGTTTGTTCCAACATGGCGTCTGTCAAGACAAATATTGATAGATATAAATTTAAAAAATTTGGCTTAAAGACAAATATTGTTAGATATAAATAATACAACTTGGACGGATATATATAATAAAATAAACAAAAATATATTTTTAGAGAAAATCTTAACCCATCTTTGTTCGCACCAATGAACTGTAAAGAAAAAAAAAGGCTCTATATATATAAGTATGAGCTCGGCTGACCATAACTCCAACGAGATCAAGCGACTTAAATGCTTTTGGATTCTTAAAACCACTGATAGTGATTTCTATTATTTTATGGAAATCAAATAAATTTAAATGCGCAAAAAATATAATATTTCCGCTATTATTTAAGTAAATGTTTAGGTATTATTACAATAAATTACAAACACATTGAATATAACAATAAAGGAAATATTTTAAGCATTTTATCAGGTATTAGTACATTAAATGACAGACACATTGAATAGAACAATCCAGGAACTATTTTAAGCATTTTATCAGGTATTAGTACACTAAATGACAGACACATTGAATAGAACAATCCAGGACTATTTTAAGCATTTTATCAGGTATTAGTACACTAAATGACAGACACATTGAATAGAAAAATCCAGGAACTATCTATTTTAAGCATTTTATCCCAGTTTGAATGTTATGAAAAAAATGTTTAATTAAAAATTTTTTTTAAATGAAAATATATTTTTTTTTTTTATTTTGCGAAAAGTAAAGTTGATGTAGAGTGTTATGAGATTAATAACATTTTTGTAAAAGAGACAGGCAAGACTGTTACTGGCGTGAAAAAATTGTTAAGAGATTCTACTGGGGGTACATTTGTATAACAGTACGAGATTTTTTGGGTTTTCCCAATTAATGTGATTATGAATATAATAATACTAATACGAACTGCCTTTTCTTACCATCCAAGGTTAAAGAGTCCCATCCGTCCAGTCTAATTTATAATAATAACATTTAAAGATATACTTAAATATATTTTATTTTATGATATTTAAATTGATTTGATTTCCGCAACAACAAAAAAGTTAATCCCTATGATTTTTAAAAAATAATAATGAATTTATATTGATTAGTTTTTTATAGCACTATATGGTCAGTTTAGTTCTTCTTATAAATATTATTATTATCAAATTTTAGTGTCATTTTAATATCTTGAATCTTCTGGTGCTAAATCCTATTATTTCTAAACCTCCTAACAATGTCTAGTTTTGTACCTTAATATTTCTAAATCTCATAACAAAATCTAGTTTTATACCTTAATATTTCTAAACTTGTTGCAATATTAATTTCATACCCGTTATAGAATGTCCAGGCATTGGGATGGATAAAGTCAGTCCTTCTGATTTCTAGATTAAATTAAGACAAACATAATCATTAATAATATATGTAGAAAAACTCCAGGTGTTTGTACATTTTCATTTTAAAAACTTAAAATTAAGGGGTGACAATGAAAGGTCAAAAGTTGTGAGGCTGTAATAAAATTGGTGTGGTTTGGTGTGGTTTGCAGTGACTTATAATTTTAAGATGTGATGAGTTGTGAGAGAGAGTTATATTAAATGAGAAAGAAATGAGTTGCGAGAGAGATAAGATGAGATGAGTTGAGAGAGTGATAATAAAGTTTGGAGAGAGATAATATGAGATATGAGAGAAATGAGTTGAGAGAGAGATAAGATGAGTTGAGGGAGATAAGATCAGAGAAGGAGCATGATGATTAGACATGAAGAGCGCTTGACAGAATGTGATTAGTGCTGAAATAGCAGATCAGGAAACATCATTTCAGTGAAGTAAGTTTGCTGGGAAATGGCTTGAGTTGTGATAGAGACCAGCCTAGTGAAAAGTACATTGCAACTAATGTTGGACTTGATGTAAATAAATTAGTTGAATTCTGTTCACCTGGTGTTTGAGTTCTTCAATCACAATGTTGTGTCAATGTTAATCGTGCTGACCACAGCAGCAAGTACTACTAGCCAGTCTGGTAAACACAAACATGGCAATCCATGTCAATATTAATCCATAAAATAAAGTCTCACCATGCCAGGGAAAATTGTCCTGAGGGAAGCGGCTGCAGCCTCAGCCTTAGGTTGTCCCCCGTCCAAACAATGTTCAAATGTAAACAATGTCTGGCGGACAGGATTGGAGTAGGAGACTTTAGAGTTGTCTACCATTGTAATGTGGCGTATGCCCCAACTCTGTAAAATATAAACAAAAGTTGTCTATTATTATAATGTGACCAGTGCCCCAAATGACTTTTGAGCATGACCCTTTATTATTTTTTATTAAAACTTAAGTGGTAAAACTAAGAAAACATGATGTTGTTCAGGCAGGTGTTGATCAGGCAGGTGTTGTTCAGACTGGTGTTGTTCAGACAGGTGTTGTTCAGACTGGTGTTGTTCAGACTGGTGTTCTTCAGGCAGGTGTTCTTCAGGCAGGTGTTGTTCAGCCAGGTGTTGTTTAGGCAGGTGTTGTTTAGCCTGGTGTTGTTCAGGTAGGTGTTGTTCAGCCTGGTGTTGTTCAGGCACGTGTTGTTCAGGCAGGTGTTCATGCAGGTGCTGTTCACCCTGGTGTTGTTCGAGCAGGTGTTGTTCGGGCAGGTGTTGTTCGGGCAGGTGTTGTTCGGGCAGGTGTTGTTCGGGCTGGTGTTGTTCGGGCTGCTGTTGTTCGGGCTGCTGTTGTTCAGGCAGGTGTTGTTCAGGCTGGTGTTGTTTAGGAAGGTGTTGTTTAGGCAGGTGTTGTTCAGGCAGGTGTTGTTTAGGCAGGTGTTGTTTAGGCAGGTGTTATTTAGGCAGGTGTTGTTTAGGCAGGTGTTGTTTAGGCAGGTGTTGTTTAGGCAGGTGTTGTTTAGGCAGGTGTTTAGGCAGGTGTTGTTTAGGCAGCTGTTGTTTAGGCAGGTGTTGTTTAGGCAGGTGTTGTTTAGGCAGGTGTTGTTTAGGCAGGAGTTGTGTAGGCAGGTGTTAGTCAGCCTGGTGTTTAGGCAGGTGTTATTTAGGCAGGTGTTGTTTAGGCAGGTGTTGTTTAGGCAGGTGTTGTTTAGGCAGGTGTTGTTTAGGCAGGTGTTTAGGCAGGTGTTGTTTAGGCAGGTGTTGTTTAGGCAGGTGTTGTTTAGGCAGGTGTTGTTTAGGCAGGTGTTGTTTAGGCAGGAGTTGTGTAGGCAGGTGTTATTCAGCCTGGTGTTGTTCAGCCATGTTTTGATTACAAAGAGATTGAATAACATCACAGTGTAGCTCAAACCATCTAGCAAGAATCTTACCTCTGGACAGAGATAATAAGGATTTATATCTAAATGCCATTTCTTCAGTGTATTTCATTTTTTTTGGAATATAGAGCTTTGGTTTTAAGTATGTCTATGCTGTTCACACATTCATACATCGTTATAGTAGAGTTTTGAAAATTCTAATCCATCAGAGCCTCTATTTGACTTGAAATTTTGCCAGCTTGTTATGTAGCCAATCACTGTTCCTTTTGCTTCAGCAAACTGATCTTCACCTGCTTTTTATCCTCTTGAAGGAACTATGCAACACCACACATAGCATGGGCTTGAAGCACATCAGTGTGCCGCATCACACCTTTTGCGGAGTTCTGATACGGACAATGTTTATGAGACCATGCTAGTGATAAGGTGATACATTATGAATTATATTTCAAAGAATAGTGGACTTAAAATCTTCTGTTAAATTCTATATGCTGAGTGCTGTGTGAGGTGGCCAAACTACCGCTATGATTATTTTATCTTCTCTTGAATAAATTAAATCAGCAAACCATTAGCAGTCGGGCCACATTGCAGCCGAGGGTTCCTGATCCCAAAACCAGACAGCGAGTAGAAGAAATCTTTTCAAGTTGAAGGTCAGGCAAAAGTCGCCATCTCATGAGCTTCAAATTAAGGTCAACAGCTGACTCGGCTAGTCTGTACAAAGTTGGTTTCAGAAATTTAGTTTTTATCATACAATACTAACATAAACATTTATAAAAATCTTTATACTCTATAATATTACACAAATTATCATTAAAAAATATTTGAAAAACAAACATTAAACAAAAAATTTGACAAATGTATTAATTTATAACTTCAATCACTTTTGCAACTGATCGGATAAAAGTAACTAGTCTTGGTATGACACAGTGTTATATTTTGTGTTGATGACAACAGTAAGACCTAGCCTAATGTACAGTCCTGGGGTGTGGTCGTAACTCGACTAGGCTCTGTACTAGAACCCTAACTATGCCAGGGGGCATCACATTTATTTAACATGGTTCAGGTTTTTGTTGTTTTTTTTTTTTGGGGGGGGGGCAAAAGTTTGATATGGTCAGATCAAGTACCTAGTAGGATCCATGGTGCTGCTGAGATTGACCATCCTTGGTCCCATCTTCTGTCTTTCATTTTTCTCCCATCCGACACACTCAGGAGTTTCTATGGTGAGACAACCACAAGCAAGAAATGTGTGCTCGTTATTATTACAATACACATTGACATAGAGGAGCCAAAATGATCAATAAATTGATCATGGCCCCTTTATAGAAGAAGAAGAAGACTTTTATAGCATAACAATCTTTTGGAGCCAGAGCATGTTTATTTTTTGGTGTGGATTGTTTATGATTATTTATTGATCTACCTTACATTCATACTTCAGTCAAACTTCATGAAATGCAGTGATTGCATTGTATAAGAAGACACAGAAAAAAATTAATTTGACCAGATAATATATTTATCAACTGATGGCAACCAAAAAAAAAGATGAATTCCTTAGAAAACTTTCTGTCAAGGGTATGAGAATCCCTGTTGTTAGTATTGATCCCTGTTTGGGTTCGTGAGTTGCGTCGTGAGTGTTATTAATGTGTCTGGATGATCGTTGGGTGACAGGAATAGAATAATAAACAAGTGTGTGTATATAAGGCATGAGATAGAGAGAGTGGAAGAGAGAGAGAGAGTTGATTAAGGAGATAGTCATGAGACGTTAGTGAGTTATTGGTCCTGTGCTTATGGATAGACAGTATAGTTATAAGGAGATACTGTAACCAGGTGAATCTCCGTGACAGATACATGGAATAAAGAAGAACTCTAGTCATTCATAAAGTGTTGTGTTCCAATATTTGATGTGCCTGGATATTCATTCATAGTGTTGTAGGGCACCATTGACAAACGTTGCCAGAAAATATCCAAAGATGCTCGGCTACAGTAATAGAATATTTTAACACTTTGCTTACCATGGGATCAAATCAGGATGCACTTATCATAAGGCTTTCAATTTTTTCAAAAGAGATGGATAAAATTCATCTTATCCAGTTCATTTAATTATTTATTGTTTGCAATACAAAGTAAAAATTATTGGAAAACTTGACTTACCATTGGTCTCTGGGATCAAGTCAGGAATGTCAATTATCATTAAAATACTTTTGCCAAAATCTCTAACGCCATCATGGGTTCTGTCTCTGACACACAAAACTTTTATGGATTTTTTTTTACCAGCTCTGCAAATAGAATCATCAAATGAATAGTCTTATGGGTTCTAGATACATTTTATTTGGAACTTTAACATTTTCTTCTTATGTGTATGGCTTCAATATTTGGGACGTACAATGTAATGTGTCCATAAGTTGTCTTTGTGACATACAATGTAATATGACCATAAGTTGTCCTTGAGGCATTCAATGTAATGTGTCCACAAGTTAACATTGAGATCAGTAAATTATAAAATGACTTTTAAATATTTTGATTCTAAATCAAATGCATCAAATATTTTATTTTTATAATAATTGTAGATTTCTCAAATCCTTAAGTCAAAAAGACAACAACAACAAAAAAACAACAAACAATACATTAAAAACGTTTAAATCGTACAATCTATATGTCAAAAATGAGATAAGATTCCTAACTGGCCAACCAGGGTAACCTGGGAGAGAACTGGGATCACAGACGCCAAGAATCACCTGGAAAAAATGCAGACGGTAATATCATTGTTGAAATAAGTTTTCTAAAATATCACTATCAACTGCAACTCTTGTAAACCTTTACTAGGTCTTTATTTTAAAAAGATCCGTTGAAATTTGATGTAGAGGCTATGCTTCAGCTATAAAATGTGAGGCAATCACTCAGGTCAATGTTAAGTCCTGATGATTTGTTATTTGAATAGAAATATTTAATCAGGTCACTTGCAAATGTTTATGTTTAATTTTATATTTTAATTGTGTGAGTTTTTTTGTTGTTTGAGCATATTAGTTTGTAAATCTCTGTCTGTATATAATAAACTAAAATCTTACATCATCAGATGAAAACAAAACTTTATCCAATTCAGCAAAATCCTCAACAGTATGACCCTCACTTGTTTCTTGAATTAAAAAGACATTGGCATAGCTTGGTCGGCCTGCTTGAAAAGTATCGTAGGCGGCAACAAGAGAAGATAACTGAAACACAGAGAGGGAGTATAAGTGGGTGAATTTCATCATCATCTTCCTGCTTCAGTAGCCACGTGGGCATGGGAACTTCAATCCAAGGGTCATGGTTAGAAAAGTACACACTCTTTGTGGCTGTTCTTTATCTGTGTCTAGGATGTTTGGTGTAGTCTGGTCTAGGGTGTTGGTGTAGTCTGGTCTAGGGTGTTGGTGTAGTCTGGTATAGGGTGTTGGTGTAGTCTGGTATAGGGTGATGGTGTAGTCTGATATAGGGTGTTGGTGTAGTCTCTTATAGGGTGTTGGTGTAGTCTGGTATAGGGTGATGGTGTAGTCTGGTATAGGGTGTTGGTGTAGTCTGGTATAGGGTGTTGGTGTAGTCTGGAATAGGGTGTTGCTGTAGACTGGTCTAGGGTGTTGGTGTAGTCTGGTATAGGGTGTTGGTGAAGTCTGGTATAGGGTGTTGGTGTAGTCTGGTCATTTTGGACTAGGGTACTTTTTAAAGGCAAATATTTTCGAGAGGACTTGAAAACGGGGAAAAAATCTATAATGTTATAAAATAATAAATACATTTTTGTAAATAATTCAAATCTATAGTGTAAAATCAAATCAATCTGATTCATAATTTTGAACCTTACCACTGTGTTCAAGGCCGGTCATCGATTGGTTTATTTTGTGGGCAAGTTTTACTTCTGCATTTTTATTCTACATTTTTAACTAAGAAACTTTGTGGATAGTCGTCATCATTTTTATTATGCTTTTGTATGTACTTGTGGTGAGTTCAGTTCCATTGTTAGGCAAGATCAAGATTAGCTGAACGAAAGACAGGGGTCAGTTGTGTTGTGTTGTAGATAGATTTAGAGATAAGAAAGTTAGAGAAAATAATATATACAGAAATAAATATAATTACTTATTATATATTATGAAATCTGTATTTGGGAATAACTTATTTTTGAATGCTCAACTATCTCAAAATCCTTAAGATTTTCCACTTAATAAGTCTTTTTGTGACAAAGCCAAAAAAAAAATCTTTTCAAATAAAAGAAAATATTCAAATATAATCTGAAAGCTTTTCTCAAAATGCCAATAAGCAAGAAACAAAATGAACTCGACTCACTTTGTCAGCAGATAGTGCCTCACTTATTAAGACTGTCGGCTCCTGAAGTGAGCACTTTTCTGGAAACTTTAGCACTGGAAATGCAAACCAGTAATAGTAGTGATACTTCTTCAGATCCTGTAGGAAATATAAAGAAATAATAATTTGGGAATAACAAGTGAAATGTTACTTTAAAAAATGGGCAGGACGTGGGTTGATGAAAATAGAAAATTAAATAAATACAAAATGGATCTGGGATACAAAATATATAAACCACAACAGAGAGCCATTTGACTAATGTCTAACATTGACTGGGACTAACATAGACTAATGTCTAACATTGACTGGGAATAACATGAGTTATTGTTATATACAATTCTTGTTTTGTTTCTAGTTAGCTAATCACATGACTTCACTTCAATGTATCAATAAATACAGAGCAAAAAACCAGGCTTGTGAGCTCCAAGTCTTGCTGGATCTTAACTAGCCCAAAAACTATCTCAACTGACTACAACTGAGGGGGGTCAGATGACCACGGACAACTGAGGGGGGTCAGATGACCATAATATTCAGGTTGTCAGAGGCAAGTTTTGAGGCAATCTCAGGCAAAGCTGAATATATTAATTACAGTAGAACAATAACAACCAAAACAAAACATATTATTACCACTCCCGTGCACTGAGTGACCACTCCCAGGTAATGAGTGACCACCCCAAGACAATGAGTGACCACCCCAAGACAATGAGGGACCACTCCCAGGCAGAGTGACCACCCCAAAGCACTGAGTGACCACCCCAAAGCACTGAGTGACCACCCCAAGGCACTGAGTGACCACCCCAAAGCACTGAGTGACCACCCCAAGGCACTGAGTGACCACCCCAAAGCACTGAGTGACCACTCCCAGGCACTGAGTGACCACCCCAAGGCACTGAGTGACCACCCCAAAGCACTGAGTGACCACCCCAAGGCACTGAGTGTTGAGTGACCACCCCAAAGCAATGAGTGACCACTCCCAGGCACTGAGTGACCACCCCAAGGCACTGAGTGACCACCCCAAAGCACTGAGTGACCACCCCAAGGCACTGAGTGACCACTCCAAGGTAGTGATTTACCACTCCCAGGCACCAAGTGACCACCCCAAGGCACAGAGTGACCACTGCCAGGCACTGCACTACACTAAAGATTGAAGCACTTGTAGTGTTAAATCAAAATGATGAATTGCTGGTACACTTACAGCAAAAGTAAGAAGAATGAACTGACAAAGCTTTTCTGGCTCTTTGAGTACGGTACCACTTCTTATGTCATTCCAGATCTGAAATTGAAAAAATATGAAGTCATGGGATGCAACAATTTGAGCTTCTTGCTACAATATGCTAAGTTTGATAGCTTCCTCTTTAAAAAAAAGAGCAGCTTTAGTGATTCAGACATGTTCATTGCTTGTTTATCAGGGTTTAAGGATATTTTGACAAACAAACGCTGTGAATTATAAAACGTACTTATTCTGTAAGTTAAAAAAGAAGATTCCCAATCAAGTGTTTGGTTTTTATAAGTTAAATGTTAGAGCTAACAGAAAGTATAGATCACATATTCAAATGAAATTACCTGGTTGCCAACAACGCTAAGTAGCTCTTTCTTGTCCATTTCCTTAAAACGTTCAATTGTGTTCGTATTATGAACAACTCCCAAGGCATGGAGATTCCGAGGTGGTGGGATCCAATCACTCAAAAAATCAAATGGACAATTAGAACTGTGTCAAGTTTTGTAAGTAGGATTACTCTTTGAAAATGTCTATTTGACATTTAAAAGGAATTGTTAATCATAGGTCATTTAAGTTGATGACAAAACTTCCTGTCAGAAATCCATTATCATCCTCGGATCATTATTGAAATTATTATCAAACATATGAAATTTACCTATCAATTATTTACTTATTTATTTATTTAGGCATTTTTATATAGCGCTTACCATAAAGCTCTAAGCGCTTTACAATTATGAAAAACATGTAAACTAAATACAATAAAAATGAGACACTAGGATAGTAACTACTATACTATAGAAACAATGAAAATGAGACACTAGGATAGCAACTACTATACTATAGAAACAATGAAAATGAGACACTAGGATAGCAACTACTATACTATAGAAACAATGAAAATGGCTATTATATTTATTAAGGTGCCCCAAAGTGTAATGGCAACACACAAAAAAGGTGCCCCCACCCCACCCCCAACCACTTGACCCTTTTGTTTCTTATACCAAGTTTCATGCAGATATTTTAATATATACTGGTAGCTCAATGAGCTGAATGAAATATTAGCATGTTTTTGTATATTGCTATAAAATGTTATTTATGACTACGTCGGTGAGTGCCACTGCAGCTATGAAGGAAGTTTTTCAGATCTAGGACAAGGCAAGTATTCCTATTTATAAAGACGGCCACATCATCACAAAACAAAAGCCCCACATTCATCATGGATCGGAATGCATCTCAGAGAACAGACAAAAAAAGGGGACAATATGTCAATGTACTAAAAGATTTCAGGATATTTTTAACATTGTACATACTGAAGCTCTGGTCATGATATAAAGCTACCTTTAGACAGAGAATTCCTATATAACAGAAAGAGAGGGAAAGGTAGGTGTGATAGAATGGGTCTGGTTGACATGGCATTGGCTCAGAAAGAAGAAAGTTATCAAAAACGGAAGCAACTATCAGGCCATTTACATGAAGTTGAGCAGAATAAGTGTAGGTGGCACAGTAACCAGTAGCCACGCTGATGAGGACTGTGAACAGCAGCAGAAGTGTAGGTGGGACAGTAATTGCCGAAATTGCCAAGTGGAACTTGACAGGCAGAGATAACTGCAGTGTTTAACCTAATTCAAGAATGGAACATAGCTGATCGCCTTAACTTAATGTCTTTTGAATCTATTGCTAGAAAACAATGAAGTTCATGCAGGCGCCTGCTTTCTTTTGGAAGAAAAGCCGAGCAGGGATCTGATCAGCTGACCAAGTAGGCATCACATCATGGGACTTATAGTGGCTAAGGTGTTTGATACACTGAGGAGACCATCTTGTGGACCAAACATCATTTGTTCCAAAGATGCTATGAATATTGTAGCTCAGCTGACCGATTTAGCTACAAAAAAGGACCAGGTGTAGATTTTATCACGCCAAGTCCAATTTGGGAAGACGTTATTCACTTCATTTGGCTACAACAAACAAGACTTTCAGCCCAGAGATGGTTATTGTGAGCTTCTGCAACTGTCGCTTCTATGTCTTGGGGCAGACTACAGTGTCGACGTATATAATTTCCAGCTGAGCCATGGGTACAAATCAAGAATAACAGAAACAGTACTTGTTAGTCCTGGAAATATGCTGCCATGACTATCAAAAACCCAAAAAGTCAACCTTCACTGCAGTTTATGCAGCAACATCTAAGTGGGCAGACAAATAATTGATATTTGAGTTAAATTGATTTTGTGCAAAAATGAGTATAATTAACTTCTGAAGTAACTGTTAACAGCTACAAGAAATGTCTTATTTTATTAGTATTTTTGAATAATTTGTATAAGATATTATTAATTGTGATGTTTAAGTTAATATTATACGGTAATACAGGAAAATATTGAATATTGCAAAACTTTGCCAGTGTTGAGCTACCTGTAAATATAATTACAACCAAATGAACAAATATGATGGGTGGTGGGAGGATGAAAAATAGAAAATTCATTTTGCATGGTTCACTAATATTTATAGTGAAAAGCTGTCCAAAGCAAAAAAAAAATTTATAAATCAGGAAATACTTGGTTTATTCATTCCAACAATTATGATAGCACAATAATTGGCACTGCCAGGGTACCTACCTATTAAATGCAGAATAATCCAATGTGACTTGAGGGGAGATTCCACTTGCATTTCCTTGTGTTATAAAAATTTTAGTTGAATTTTGATATATTTTCTTATATAAAATCTGACACTATGATGTTATCTATGAAGGTAAGCCAAAATTTTGGTAAACTTACTACCTTTTTACCTGTATGGCATGGTAACGGGTTTCCAAGTAGTTAATGACAGAACCTAATGGCTAATGTATAACTATTCTCATTGTCAACAAAAAGTAACTGAGTGGGGCGAGTTGAAAGAATAATTAGGGTTTCCGAGTGCTCAATTTGTTGTTGTTAAGGCAATGTGCAATTAATTCAACACTTCCTGATCCTGTTTCCACCTTTAGTTGACAAAACATCATTGTAATCAGATTAAAACTTAATCTAGAAACTATCAAAATATCTCATAAATGTCTACAATTGCAGTGCACATTATATACACAAATTGGAAACTGAGACATCAACTGAGACATCGCAAGGCAAGGTGGCTGTTGCAGCTCATTGGTGGTCTTAACGCATATCTAGACATAGTAAGAGACAGAATAAAGCTATGGCTATACTATACTTTGCTGAATTATGAATGCTCAATTTCGCACTCTGCCTTACCTTTCTGTTTTCAATGTTTTGTATAATATCATTGATCATGCAATCAAATTGCAAATGCATGCATTTGATGCATATCGTGATCGATCAGCAATAAATAATTTTAAATAATTTCATATTTGAAAGTGTATAAACAAGGTCAAAATTTATGTACAAAGTACATTAAATCTAGGTTAATAATGGATGTTTATAACTTTAACAAATAATCATTAACGTTGAATCAATTTAATTGTTATGATTTAGTTAGGACGACTACTCACTAAAACTTAATATTTTTACAATTTTTTTTTACCATTGGAATAGAAGCCCCGTATTAATCGTTGACTCTCGTCGAGGCCGTATTCATTTAACTTCTTTTCAGTTAGTATTTGCCAGAAACCTGGATCAACTGTACTGACAAATGGTGCATACTGCACTAAAGCCATGTTTACTTTATTTGACTATCAGCACCGAAATAAATCTGGTAGTTCACTTCTTATTTCTTCCTTTCGATATCACGATTGTTTTGGTCATGTGATTTGTCTTGTCAGATACTTCCGTTATATCGAAGAGTAAATTCGAATATTTAACTTTCTGGTCAAACATATTCCGTTCGCTGGTATCGTTATTTCATGGTTTGAAATAAAACTCTGTAATATCAAAAACGAAGTGATTATTCACAGAGCTGTGCGGATAACGCTCGCCGTTATTCACAGATTTCGGTCTGCCGATAACGCTAAACGTTATTCACAGAATGTGATACATTAAATAATGAATATAAAATACAAAGTTCATATTTACACATCTCCTCGGTAGTGTAGTGGTCAGTATCTCCGACCGTCACCCAGCAGACATTGTATCATAGGTTCGATTCCCCGTCGGGGAAGTTTCATTTTTATAAAGAAAATTTAAAAAAAAAATATTTTAATGGTTATTTGGTAGTGTTATATTATAATAATATTCTTCCTATAGCTTTCTTTTTCTGTTCACATAGTTATATTATTATTTTCATATAGTTTTGTTACTTATGTTACAAGTTTCAATCTATTTTGTTAGAATGTTCATTCAAGTTCGTTAAAAAAATGTAAACAACATGGACATGCAGATCAGCCGCATAAACCATGTTTAAGTCAGATACAGCTGTTCTAACTGTACATTGTGATATACTTTTAGCTCTTTTGACTGTTTAATTTTCTTTGTATAATTCAACTCATAGATTTTGACATCCATTTGTTTTTTCTCTAATAAACAAATACTTATTAATAACTTACTTATTCAAATATTTTAGATATCAGAGTTGTGCATTAATGTTTAGCTGAAAAAATATGTCACGTTTTATTTGTTTCATTTTATTTTCTAATAAGTATCATAATAAGTAGGGACACAATATGCCGCTCCAGAAATAGTTGAAATAACA
>CAXITT010000105.1:35276-63289 GCA_964033795.1 Lymnaea stagnalis | reverse complement strand
GAAAGTTTTCTGCGGGCGCCCATGTATGCGTATACTGATTAAGCTAAGTAACTAAGTATATTACTTATACTACAATTGTGTATATACTTTATACTGCATAATATTTAGTATAGTAATAGGCTATTACTATTATACTAGCGGTATACAGATATTACCATACTAATATTAGTAATAAATTTGCCCTTTTTTATAATTGATAGTGAAAAAAATTAGATAATAACTCGTGACGGTTCAGTATACTAATAGTAATATTAATAGCCTACACCCAACAATAATTTTTCACCAGTCTAGTTCTAATGCATTATATGATTATTCGCAGATTTCGGTCTGCCGATAACGCTAAACATTATTCACAGAGCTGTGTGGATAACGCTTGCCGTTATTCACAGATTTCGTTCTGCCGATAACGCTAAACATTATTCACAGAGCTGTGTGGATAACGCTTGCCGTTATTCACAGATTTCGTTCTGCCGATAACGCTAAACATTATTCACAGAGCTGTGTGAATAACGCTTCCCTATCAAAAATCCTTCTTTTTTTGCTTAGAATGTGTCAACCCATGAGTCTGTGAGTTTGCCTATAAGTTTCAAACTACCTAAAGTTGGGTTACGAATAATTACGATGTGCGTCTTATTATTATTATATCCTTCGGGACATTCGTCTTATTATCATTATTGCTTATTAATATTAGATTTAAGTATAACAACAATGAAAAATCCATTACATTTTTTAAAAAATAAATAATTAAATTCGGTTGGAAAATTAAAATACACAAAACTCGTATAACGATTTTTTAAATGAGATACAGGGGTCCACCTATGCAAATGCAGCTAATACGTCATAATTTGGGGATTTTGAAATTTTCGCTCACTATTTCAATTACAAATCAAAAGTCTTGGTGGAGATTACTCTTCTAATTCTAAGTCAGTAAATTTTAACGGATTGTTGAATTGTGTCCCTTCAACGGTACATTCGTCCCTGGCCTCCTGGCGGTTTCTCTCTATCGCGGTTTTTTTTTTTTTATATATATATTTTTTTTATACTGTATATTCATTCAAACGTTAATCTAGACAGTGAAAATGTTACAGCTCGCGCTCGGTTGTCTGAGTCAATTATACAAGTTAGTTTCAACGGTACATTCGTCCCTGGCCTCCTGGCGGTTTCTCTCTATCGCGGTTTTTTTTTTTTTATATATATATTTTTTTTATACTGTATATTCATTCAAACGTTAATCGAGACAGTGAAAATGTTACAGCGCGCGCTCGGTTGTCTGAGTCAATTATACAAGTTAGTTGCCGGATGTGAGTAGCAGCGGTGATGAAACAATTGTCCTGGGTTTTATTAAAAGTGTGATGAATATGTGGAGCCAGCAATACACTAATACACCACTGATATACAATTTATGAAAATTAAAATTACTATACTATGTATTCAAGCATCTCTTCATCTTTATCGCTTCATCATGGAACAAGTTGCACTATTTTCATAGGTTAGTGGTTGTATGTAACAGCTGTGTGTGTGTAATTGCTGAAAATAATAACGTTGAAAAACGTATTTAGGTCGTAATCAGGTTTTCGATGTTTTCGATGTTTTCGATGTTTTCGATGTTTTCGATGTTTTCGATGTTTTCGATGTTTTCGATGTTTTCGATGTTTTCGATGCTCTTTCTATGAAAATATTCAAGTCGATTGACTATGCGAGTGAAGGAACACCTGGCCGGCCGGGGTGCTGCTCGCACTGCAACCGGGCCGGACATTCTAGGGGATGGGGTGGATATATTTTACGTCTCTCGTCCCCACTTCCCGCCGCGTAGGTGTTTAACAGACGCCCTCTAATAAGGTTTACATGGTTTTCCGCGGTGTGACTAACTCACACCGCAGCTGGGAGAGAACGATGTTGCCTAAGAGCAGTACCCTCAAAGACTGCATATAATTTGGAATTATCGGCGAGTGTCGCCGCGTTCCCTCGCCTCATATCCATACGGCAACTGTAATCATGTCCCGACCTATTTCTGTGTTATTTTCAACTGTACTTGTTAGGAACCATGCAGCCGTGCTCTTTCTAACACAGTTTCCGTGCATTACCTTTGCCTCCGAGGGCAGGTCCCCTACACGGTGATACCGTTCCCCGGGTCACGTTTCAGGGTGTTTGTGGTCAACAGGTAAAAGTGGCGAACACTATTTCTTCCCATTCTAGAACATGACAGAAGCAATAGCCATAGGCAGTAGGCCTACTATCTGGCTTGGCGAGAACTAGCACGACACCTGTCCTCCAGCAAAGACATTGAGCGTCTATTGGAGGCCTCAGTTGGACCAGAATCTGCCAAGAGATACACATTGACGAAACGGCTTCTTTTAGTGCCAACATTATGCAATGTGATTCCTAGGGTCAGCTAAGCTTCCGGCGCCCCAACCATATAAATAAAAAAATATAAATTCAATCCGGTTGTGGCACCCAGTGCTGCTGGATTAAGCATTAGGCAAACAAGGCACGTGCCTAGGGCACCAAGCATTTTTTTTTTGGGGGGGGGGGGGGGGAACCACAAGCCGTCACGAAAAATGTGTACATTATATATAGCATCACACATTGCGAAATATGGAAATTATGGAAAAGGAAATCTTCTTATTGATCCAAAACTATATGTGAAGAACTGATTGAAATTATGTCCCAAAAAGTCCATGCAGTAATTGTAGATGAAGTAAAGTCTTCCGGTTATCTCAGCTTGTCAGTAGACTCAACACCTGATATTTCACATATAGATCAGTTAAGCGTTGTTCTTCGATATGCGGTAGATGGAGAGACCATTGAGCGCTTTTTGACTTTCTTGGAGCGGCAAAGTCACGTCGGTGAAGGTATGGCTCAGCTAGTGTTGTAGTACTTACGTGAAGCTTGCAATATTAAGTTTTCGAAATGCAGAGGTCAGTCCTACGACTACGCAGCTAACATGTCTGGGGGCTACAAGGGCATGCAGAAACAAATTCTAGAAGAAAATGAGTTTGCTTTATTCATACCATGTGCTGCCCATTCACTAAATCTGGTAGGCAGAAGTGCCGCTAACTCTTGTTTAGAGGCAGTAAGCTTCTTCCATACAGTGCAACTGATCTATACTTTTTTCTCAGCTTCAACCAAAAGATGGAATATTCTGAAAGGATGCCTTGTGAATGAAAAGCTGGTAAAGTCCCTTTCCGATACCAGATGGGAAGCACATGCTGTTGCAACTGAAGCCATTCTAAAGTCTCATCCTCAGATTATAGAAGCGTTAGAATATTTACAAGAAGACCAGTCACAGAAGGGGGACACCAGAAGAGAAACAGAAAACATTGCAAAGAAGATGCAAGAATTAGAATTTGATTTCATGCTTGTCTTTTGGGAAGAAGTGTTACAACATTTTCACAGGGTCAGTCAAGCTCTACAAAATGAGCATGTCAACTTGAAAACGTGTGCTGATTTGTATACTTCACTAGCAAATGAAAGACAGTGGTCATTGATGGTCAGGCCATCTCAGAAGTATCTCAGAATGCCAGAGACAAATTCCGTATATCTGCTTTCTACACCATTGTTGACAAACTTGAGACAGAGATGAGTAGACGAGGACAGGTAGTGGAGGATTGGAGGCCCGGGGGAGTAGGGGGCACCCATGTGGGTTTGTGCCTAGGGTACTAAGATGGCTTAATCCGGCCCTGGCGGCACCCTTGGGGAATAAGCTTTTGGTCTTCCTAGATCTTCTTCTAATTCTATTCTTCAAGGATTATAAGCTGGTTCCCAACAACAAATCGCCTCTCTCCACGCCGCTGGATAACCCAAGGGAACATCATTGGATGATGATACAGCTTGGCACCGGTGACGTCGCAGGAGTTGTCGGAAAGTTTCATTGTATTATGACTCCATCTCCGGGATTTGCTCAGTTTAGACCACTCAGCCACCCAGCTATATATTCCATGCTAAAGGAAAATCATAGTTTTGTTATTTCAAGTAAATCATTTTAAATACTAAAGGCCAAAGATTTTTTCCTTTCTTTTTCCCCCATCTAGGCCTACATATGAAGGTGCCAGCACTTTCAATTTGATCGAGGGAGATAGCAGAGATACAAGGCTACCGATCTCAACATATTTGTTTTGTTTCCTAAATCCCTATTTTTTAATTGGCGAAGCATAGGCCTAAAGCAGAGTTTTTATTCTCTCTAAAACTTGTAGACCTAAACTAAAAATTAAATTGATTTGACATTCGAAAAACCCTCAAAACATGAGAAATTTGCTTCCCTCTGCATGTGTAAAGCAAATTAAATTGCCAACAGATCTTTCAATATTCCTTTAAAAAATTTGTGCACCATGATTCCCCTAGAAGAATGAGACCCCTAGAATAAGAAGCGAGGCGCCCTGGGTTACACCACTGCCACTTTCTCCTGTATTATTCCGATCTAGATCTAATTTAAAAAAAACCCAACATGTTCTTTGAAATCACACTTTTATTTTATATATAAAAATAATATATGTTCATAAATTTGATCCTTAATGAATTATTTAGGGACGTGACTCATGTCTTGTAACTTGTAGACAAAGTAGAATCTACAACAATAAACATCAGCCCTACGACTCATACCTTATTGGCCCCTACTACCAACCCTCGACTGGCCTGTGAACCTTTCACTTTTAATTTCAATATTATGTCTACTTAAAACATTTTGTATTTGAGAATATAAAAGACATCTTAAGTTGTTTATCAATCTTAATTGTATCAAAAGATCAGAATCAAAACTGTATAAATAATACAAATTTAAAAAAAAAAAAAAAAATCCCAATCACATTCCAGTTTTGTATTTGAGAAAAAAAAAGACATCTTAAGTTGTTTATCAATCTTAATTGTATCAAAAGATCAGAAACAAAACTGTATAAATAATACAAATTTAAAAAAAAAAAAAAAAATCCCAATCACATTCCAGTCACTCAATTCAATCTGTTGCTTTGTTTATAAGAACTAGTGGTAACCTTAAGTGTTGTCACGTGACTGTTCCGACGTCACAAAATGGCCACCTTAGTTTTGGAGCAGGCGTTTGGAATGTACCTCTCAGGATTTATTCAAAGCAATATAAATATTGGCACCTGATAATGAACAAGTAAATATACCAAAAGCTTTTAAATGTTTATTATGTAACTTTAATGATACGTTTGTTTCAAAATACTTTTTGAAAAAGCGAAAATCTTCTCTTAATATGCGGTTGTCAATAGACGCCATCTAATTCAATTCAAATTCGTCCAATGAATGCTTTATCACTTACTCACTTAACATTTGCAGGCTAAGCGTTAATAACAGTTAAGATTAAAAACCGCAGACTGTGACAAATGGTGAACCTGCTTTTAGACTTTATGAGTAGGCCTATGTGAAAATGAACGCTTATGCAGCCTACTTTACTGACTTAATTCTTAATAAAATCAATTGAAAATTGAGAATGAAATTAAAATCATACATTTAAGACCATGACATTCATTTTCATTATTCGACATTGGTAGCCTCAACATTTACATTTCACTTCAGTCTCACTCTCTTTCATTACATATCTGTATACTATACAGTATAGTATAATATTAATTATATTAGCCTATATATATTATAATAAAATAAATAATATGAATCATTGAATATATAAAAATTATAGCCTCCTTCTTAAAATAATGTTTAGTTTAGGCTAAAGATTAGAGGATAGTCAGTACTTTAAAATAATTAACATGTCGACAGAAAGCCTTTTACAGTGAACAACAAAATTTTTAAAAATTTAGTGGAAGAGAGCTTTCTGTTGACACACATGTTTTTTCACTGTTTATTTTTTTAGATTTTCTTGTTCCTTGTGCTAATTATTTCCTATTTAGTTAAAATTAGGTATAATATATTATAGGCTTTACAAGCCCTTTCCACCAAAGGGTTTGTTGTGCCAAACTGCACCAGGGATCATCAAATTTAGTTTCACACTTACAAGTGAATTGCAGGTTGGATATAACGAATCAAAATAAAAGTAATTATATTAATTAATAGTTATAGAGCTAATTAGGCCATTTTTTTACCATAATCATGTCATTGGCATTTTATCTAAAATATATATTTAATTAATAAAGCCTAGCACATATCCACATAATATAAGCTGTTCTAATTTATATAATTTCTTGAACACTTCTCTTTACCAAAATACTAACACTTAAAATGGAATGGAATGGTTGCATTTTATTAAATAGTTTATGCATATTGCAAGATGAAAAGATTGAAAACTGCTTTGATAGACTCATTAGACTGCAACATATACCCTAGACTCCATGCCATAGGCCTACTGATAAAAATTACATATGTGTATAAAATGATTTAGAGTGGCTGTGACAGGTTTGCATTAATGACTTACATTTAGAAGTAAAAAATCTTTTTTTATTTTTTTATATTTTCACTTCCTGTTATTAGTATTTTACTTTCAAAATGAGAGTAGGTCTACTCAAAATTTTTATAAAGTTAAATCTATTGAATTTTGTCAAGGCCCAGGTAAAAACAATGATTGTCTACTAATGTTTGCTGTTGTAAAATGCCTTAAGTTATGACTAGGCGACTTCATCCTATTTTTAATTGAGTCTCAACTTTAGGATTAACATTTAAATCAAGTAATAATAAATTAAATCAGAGAGTGATTTAATTGGATAAACAAAGAATTTCAAATCGTTAATTGTAAAATCTTAGTGTGATAGGACAATTAGATTTATCTGTATCTTATCTTTACCATGTCCTTGCTTCACAATGAGCATCACATTTTCAAGTAATGACATATCTCAAGTATGGAACAAATGGTGTAAACTAAAACTTTGTTCTCATTGTTAGAAACTTTATAAAAAAAAGTCTTTCACATAGTTTTTGTTTTGATGTTTCAGAGCACAACTTAAGCAAATGGATTAGTGTATAAAATTAAGGTAAATGTGAAGAGATAGCACCGCGTTTTTTTAACTTTGATTGCAGCGACCCGCGAACTTATGTCCTAAATGTATCCCTAAACTTAACCATAACCTGGATTTTGACCTTATCTGAGCCAGGGTTATGACCCTATCGGAACCAGGCAAAATGAATTAACCATAACCATAAGAGCCAAATTCAAGTTGTTAAGGTTTCTGATTTAAGTGATTCATCGATAGCTAAAATAACAGTTTTGTTTTTTCCTTCAGATAAATGAAAGAGATTATTTCTTGGAGCTTAAGATAAGTGAAACGGACATGAGACAAATACAGCATAATTTATGTACGGGTGCCATGGAACATGAAGAACCAGCTATGGGATTAAAATGCTGGAAGACTTAAAGATTGACTTCTAAAATTAAGTTCACTAACAAGCCAACCAGCATCATGGGGAGTCTTCTGTGTCACCACAAAGACAAAGATGATGGCTGGAAGCAACAAAACAAAGAAATGGTGGAGAATCCTGCCTACAAGTTTGCCAATCTGGCAAGAGGGGGCTCTCTGATCGATGCTTATAATGAACAAGGTCCGCTGAAGGTGAAAAGCATGGCGGAAAATGAGATGTCCAAGTTTTTTTATCATGAAGATGGCAAGGCGCACACCATTTCCCGAGAGGAGTTCATTGCCTGGCAGAGGAGGTATATGCGGCGTGTGGCTGTAAGTAATGTCTTATGATTTTATCATACTAACTTATTTTAAATGTTATTCACAATTTTTATTTTGTTTCATTTGCAATACTTTTAAAAATCAACAGAAATCATAAACTAGACTTTCCTTACTATTTATTCCAATACTAAGATTGGCCTACCTACCTCTTGCCAGAAAAAACAATGAACAAAAAATACTACCTCTTGTCAGCATAAAAGAATTCTTAGATAGGCCTACCTTCTTGGCAGCCTAAACAAAAAATACTAAGATAGGCCTACCTCTTGCCAGCATAAAAAAGAATTACTGAGATGGCATACCTCTTGGCAAAATAAAAAAAATACTTAGATAGGCCTACCTCTTGCCTGCATAAAAAATTGATAGGCCTTCCTCTTGCCAGCATAAAAAACTTAGATAGGCCTACCTCCTGCCTGCATAAAATTAAATGTATAAAAGAATAAGCTAGGCCGACTATATAATGCTTACAAAACGAATCAATTTAAATACGCTCAGAATCTTAAAAACAATGATAGATATTTTCTAATATTTTACGGAACTCAAATCAATTTAATTATTATAAAATTAAAATAAATCTGCTCATATACTAAGGATATGATTGAGTATAATTATTATTCTAAATTAGAAATACACTTAAAATAACAATTAAAGAACTATATTTAGTATTTGATCAGAATTTGGAAGTTAAGGTATTACTTATGTTATCAATAAATTAGCATCTAAGTCTAAGTTTTACCATGTATACACAATAACATTCATCGAGAAAACCCAAACTTCTGTTGTTTTTAATTGCATTTATAATAATGTGAAATTAAATTAAAATTTTTTCTACAAAAGTTTTCAAACAATTTCAAATAAAATTTTTGGTTAAACTCAAATAAAGAAAAATTAGATTTATTTTATAAGCACTAAATTAAAGCTCGCTAATCAAAAGCTCTTATTTATTTGATTTAAATACCATGAGTGACAACACTGATAATGTCTTTTCCCATTTTTAAAAATAAAATTAATAAATATAATTGATTGCTTTTTAAATTGTTAATAATAAACCGCACCAAAATTGAGCTTTGTTTTTTTTAAATTTAATAAGTTTTTCTTATTTTTCATTCCAAAAAATTTCTTTTATTAAATTTATCAAGTAATAAAAACTTAATGTTAAAAATGCTTTAAATAACCATATGCCTTATAGTGAAAACTATATTAAAAATTGCGTAAAGATTATTTTTTGTAAATTTAAGGAAATGTTTTTTAATAATTTAAAAAAAAAAAAATAATAATATAAAAAAATAAAAAAATTGTACATTAGGTAAACGAAAAGGGGTATAGAAAGCCTACATTTTATAGTAGATAAACATAGAAAGTATTGCAAAATGCCTACCATACCATTATTTTCCCGATAACATCAGGTCATATATTCTAGTTACTAAGATAGGCCTACTGCTTGGGAGCATAAGCAAAACAAAAAATTGTCTTGTATTTTCTCCAACTTCTCAAAATATTTTTTTTTGCCTCGTTTTGAGAAATGTCATATACTAAAATAATAATTTAATTTTTTTTATTTGAGCCATACATTTTCTTTTACTTTTATGAAAATTGTAAAAAATTAGCGAAACAAAAAATTTGTTTGTTTTTAAAGATTGTTCCCTTTTTTACGGCTTCCTGCCAACACGTTAATTTTTTTTTTGTTGCATTCCTTTTTTCAGGTTTAACCCTTCTTTGTTTTACTCATTTTAGAACTTAGAATTTTGTGCTAACCTGATTGCAGTCTCTCCCCTAATTTCCTTTATTTAGGGTTTGGATGATGAGAAAGTTTCTGATGAAGAAATTCTGGCTGATTACGAAGAACATCATTTCAACAAAGTTGGACCTCACGAGGCATGCTGGGATTTAAACAAACGAGGTGGTGTTGGGGAGACACCCTTTCATTTGCTCTATCTCATGGACTCACCTGTCCATTTTGAGGTGGCCAAAATTCTTCTTAAGATGTACCCAAATTTGTCCCTAGATGTATACGAAGGAGAGGAGTATTATGGTGAGTGCGTGTTTTAACTTATTTATCTTTTACCTAGTATTTTTTTGAATCCCCTAGGACAGGCCTGCACAACCTATGGGCTGCATGTGGCCCGCCAGCACCCTCTTTGTGGCCAACAAAGTAACAAAATGTTCTTTATTATTAAATATTCTTTATTCTCTTAAAAGCTTTTGCCCCTGTACTATTTTCTTTCAGCCCACACAAGGTTTTCATAAAATATTGCGGCCTGCCTTACATTTTGAGTTGCGCAGACCCATCCTAGGGCTATAAAAAAAAAAAGTATATTATTTTAAGATAAGTTATAAAATGAAACTGTTAAAAAAAAACTTGTTAAAAATCACTCTTTTCCAAAAATGTACTAAAAAGTATCAAAGGAAGGTCCCCCAAAACTTTAGAATTGTTACAGTCATATGGCTAACAATAGTGGGGCACATGTGAAATACAATCATATTGTTACAGTCATATGGCTAACAATCGTGGGGCACATGTGAAATACAATCATATTGTTACAGTCATATGGCTAACAATCGTGGGGCACATGTGAAATACAATCATATTGTTACAGTCATATGGCTAACAATCGTGGGGCACATGTGAAATACAATCATATTGTTACAGTCATATGGCTAACAATCGTGGGGCACATGTGAAATACAATCATATTGTTACAGTCATATGGCTAACAATCGTGGGGCACATGTGAAATACAATCATATTGTTACAGTCATATGGCTAACAATCGTGGGGCACATGTGAAATACAATCATATTGTTACAGTCATATGGCTAACAATCGTGGGGCACATGTGAAATACAATCATATTGTTACAGTCATATGGCTAACAATCGTGGGGCACATGTGAAATACAATCATATGAAAGGTCTCTGGAAAAACATGTTGTCATGGCTGATTGTTATGGAAAAACAAGTAACCATGCATGAGTAAAAGCTGTAGGGAAAACCCAATGTCCCTAACACTTAAAGTTCCTGAGATGTCTGCAGAGGTCACTCAAGGGTTAGTGGAGCTCACTCCTGACATACTAGTCATAAAGGGTTGTATAGTCATGAAACAAAGGTTCAGCTCAGTGAGAGATAAGGAAGTGGGTCAAAACTGAGATGCAAGATTTGACCACACACAAACTAACAAACAGAACACCCCAAGAATAGGAAGCCTGTTTAACATGGTATACTATGCAATACCTATGGTCTATGGGCATAGCAATATGATTTGTCTAGTTTACCTGCTCCCTAATGTGTCCAGTTAACCTGCTTTCTGACGTGTCTAGTTTACCTGCTCCCTGACATGTCAAGCTTACCTGCTTTCTGACGTGTCTAGTTTACCTGGTCCCTGACATGTCTAGTTAACCGGCTTTCTGATGTGTCTAGTTTACCTGCTCCCTGACATGTCTAGTTAACCTGCTTTCTGACGTGTCTAGTTTACCTGCTTCCTGACATGTCTAGTTTACCTACTTTCTGATGTGGCTAGTTAACCTGCTCCCTGACATGTCCAGTTAACCTGATTTCTGTTGTGTCTAGTTTACCTGCTTTCTGTTGTGTCTAGTTTACCTGCTTTCTGTTGTGTCTAGTTTACCTGCTTTCTGTTGTGTCTAGTTTACCTGCTTTCTGTTGTGTCTAGTTTACCTGCTTTCTGTTGTGTCTAGTTTACCTGCTTTCTGTTGTGTCTAGTTTACCTGCTTTCTGTTGTGTCTAGTTTACCTGCTTTCTGTTGTGTCTAGTTTACCTGCTTTCTGTTGTGTCTAGTTTACCTACTTTCTGATGTGGCTAGTTTACCTGCTCCCTGACATGTCTAGTTTACCTACTTTCTGACGTGTCTAGTTTATCTGCTCCCTGATATGTCCAATTTACCCATGACATGTCCAATTTACCTGCTCCCTGACATGTCGAATATTCCTTGGTATTATGTCCTGTTTAGCTTGGTGGCATCTGCCATTCATAAGAGTGTTTGACTGCAATAAAGCTTTCAAGTAAATTAACTAGACACAAACAATTTGAATTCCACTCAATAAAAAATTAGTAAAAAAAAAAAGTAGGGTTACAGGAAAGTTGCGTCCCTTTTTTCAGGTTTAACCTTACTTTGTTTGACTCATTTTATATTGTGCTAACCTGATTGCAGTCTCTCACCTTATTACCCTGACTTCCACTCACTCCCTTTCCGTTCGTCTTAACTTGTTTTGTGTCTGTGTTTTGCGCCCACACTGTCTATCAGAGTAATATCAATATATTCCACCCACTCTGTCTATCAGAGTAATATCAACATAACCCGTCCCTCTCTTACTGGTGTTAAACTCTTGTCTCACTTTGTTTATTCTTACTTAAATCTTAAATGCCCAACTGCTATAATGCTATATTTGACTGACGACTAAATGCCCAACTGCTATAATGTGGCTGACGTCTTCAATGCTCAACTGCTATAATTTGACTGACGCCTTAAATGGCTAACTGTTATAATTTGACTGACATTTTAAGTGCTCAACTGTTATAATTTGACTGACGTCTTAAGTGCTCAACTGTTATAATTTGACTGACGTCTTAAGTGCTCAACTGTTATAATTTGACTGGCGTCTTTAATACCCAACTGCTATAATTAGACCTTTGGCTGCATTAGCCCAGCGTACTGACTTTTTATTTGGCCTACCATTCAACACATTTTCATTGTAGGAAATAGTCCTACATTTCATTGTAGTAAATATGCATACATTTTCATTATAAAATGAGTAAAACAAATTAGGGTTAAACCTGAAAAAGGAACGCAACAAAACAACGAACGTGTCGGCAGGAAGCCTTTGTCAGCAAACAAAGCATCAGAAAAAACAATATAAAATTAAAAATAGCACTTAGCTTAGAAGTAGTATCCGTGGGCAGCAAATGAATTGTGACAGAAAGTGAGTGAGTGAGAGATTAAATTTAAATAGGGAAGAGGAAAAGAAAAGAGGAGAAGTAAGTCCACTGCGAAAGTAAGTCCTCTCGGGACGTGGATGGGCGGAGCTAGGTTCAAACTGTGAAAATAGACATGACGTTCATACCATGTGACGTCAATGTGCCTTAGGTCAGGATAAGCCTGTGTTCCAAATTCATCCCGCTGGGTGTATTCATGCTAGCCACGATCGCACATATTGAAAAGTCCGTCTTGCCCTGGTGGTCGCTACTATTGAATTGTTTGGAGACGGGAAACTGTTGATCGTGTGTGATGTTACGGAGGTGTTCGGTACACCTGCCAGAGAGTCGGCGTCCAGTCTCCCCTATGTATCATCTGGCAGCGGGTGCAGAGAATGACGTAGACAACGTTGCTGCTTGTACAAAGGAAACCGTCGCGTATCTGAAAACTGCCCTTAGGGAAACGTATGGCAGGGTTGATTGCTGTCATTGGCAGGGTTGATTGCTGTCATTGGCAGGGTTGATTGCTGTCATTGGCAGGGTTGATTGCTGTCATTGGCAGGGTTGATTGCTGTCATTGGCAGGGTTGATTGCTGTCATTGGCATGGTTCAAGTCAAACATTGTTAGATTCCAATGTTGGATTAACAATACTTCAGCAACACTAACTTCTACTTTCGTCGGCTGACACGTTGCGTGACTTCTTGAGGACCCCTGATACTTATCAGTTTTGTGCCCCCTGCATTTAAAGTTGATAGTATAATTTTCTTCGACATCACAACCTTGGGCCCCTTAAATTTCTGAAGCCCTTGCATCCTCATTTATTTGTGCCCACGTGATGTCTCTGGTCGTCGGTGGAGACGTAGACCAGATGTCGGATCCCTATGTCTTGTCGGATCCCTGTCTTGTCGGATCCCTCTCTTGACGGATCCCTCTCTTGATTCAAGAATGACCTTTAGTTTTATATGTCACCTTGTCTGTCAAAGTATAAGATATCTGTTATATTTAACTTGTGGGTGGGAAAGGTCGGCATACTGATCTATTGATTTTAGCTGATATTGATATCGAGGCATTGATTGGTTTATTTGTCCGCTCACGTGGGGGGGGGGGTGGTCAGAATCTTGGGCATTGATAATAAACGACATTTCGTGTGGAAGACGTCAGCTATAGATAGTGATTGTAGTACGAGGAACTGCGTACAGTCAACATGGTGGACACATAGCTGTCTATTCATTGTCCATAGATTAAGATGTAGTACGAGGAACTGCGTACAGTCAACATGGTGGACACATAGCTGTCTATTCATTGTCCATAGATTGAGATTGTAGTACGAGGAACTGGGTATAGTCAACATGATGGACACATAGCTGTCTATTCATTGTTCATAGATGGTGATTGTAGTACAAGGGACTGGGTACAGTCTACATAGGAAACATAGCTGTCTAGTCATTGTCCATAGTGATTGTAGTACAAGGCACTGGGCATGGTCGACACAGGGATACATAACTGTCTCTTTATTGTTCATAGCTAGTGATTGTAGTACGAGGCACTGGGCATAGTCGACACAGGGATACATAACTGTCTCTTTATTGTTCATAGCTAGTGATTGTAGTACGAGGCACTGGGCATAGTCGACACAGGGATACATAACTGTCTCTTTATTGTTCATAGCTAGTGATTGTAGTACGAGGCACTGGGCATAGTCGACACAGGGATACATAACTGTCTCTTTATTGTTCATAGCTAGTGATTGTAGTACGAGGCACTGGGCATAGTCGACACAGGGATACATAACTGTCTCTTTATTGTTCATAGCTAGTGATTGTAGTACGAGGCACTGGGCATAGTCGACACAGGGATACATAACTGTCTCTTTATTGTTCATAGCTAGTGATTGTAGTACGAGGCACTGGGCATAGTCGACACAGGGATACATAACTGTCTCTTTATTGTTCATAGCTAGTGATTGTAGTACGAGGCACTGGGCATAGTCGACACAGGGATACATAACTGTCTCTTTATTGTTCATAGCTAGTGATTGTAGTACGAGGCACTGGGCATAGTCGACACAGGGATACATAACTGTCTCTTTATTGTTCATAGCTAGTGATTGTAGTACGAGGCACTTGGCATAGTCGACACAGGGATACATAACTGTCTCTTTATTGTTCATAGCTAGTGATTGTAGTACGAGGCACTGGGCATGATCGACACAGGGATACATAACTGTCTCTTTATTGTTCATAGCTAGTGATTGTAGTACGCCGGGGCATGGCCCTTTGAGGCCCGTGGCTAAAAGGATTGAATATGTAGTACGATAACATTAACATACAAGATGAAATAAGGTTTGAAACCGAGTACATCTTAAATGCTTCTAAGTTATTAAAAAAAACAAAAAAAAACAAAAACAAACATAATTGACAAACCTCTTCTTTAGCCCGGAATTTCATATATCTAATCCACCCAACTCACTCTTTAGCCCGGAACTTCATATATCTCATCCACCCAACTCACTCTTTAGCCCGGAACTTCATATATCTCATCCACCCAACTCACTCTTTAGCCCGGAACTTCATATATCTCATCCACCCAACTCACTCTTTAGACCGGAACTTCATATATCTCATCCACCCAACTCACTCTTTAGCCCGGAACTTCATATATCTCATCCACCCAACTCACTCTTTAGCCCGGAACTTCATATATCTCATCCACCCAACTCACTCTTTAGCCCGGAACTTCATATATCTCATCCACCCAACTCACTCTTTAGCCCGGAACTTCATATATCTCATCCACCCAACTCACTCTTTAGCCCGGAACTTCATATATCTCATCCACCCAACTCACTCTTTAGCCCGGAACTTCATATATCTCATCCACCCAACTCACTCTTTAGCCCGGAACTTCATATATCTCATCCACCCAACTCACTCTTTAGCCCGGAACTTCATATATCTCATCCACCCAACTCACTCTTTAGCCCGGAACTTCATATATCTCATCCACCCAACTCACTCTTTAGCCCGGAACTTCATATATCTCATCCACCCAACTCACTCTTTAGCCCGGAACTTCATATATCTCATCCACCCAACTCACTCTTTAGCCCGGAACTTCATATATCTCATCCACCCAACTCACTCTTTAGCCCGGAACTTCATATATCTCATCCACCCAACTCACTCTTTAGCCCGGAACTTCATATATCTCATCCACCCAACTCACTCTTTAGCCCGGAACTTCATATATCTCATCCACCCAACTCACTCTTTAGCCCGGAACTTCATATATCTCATCCACCCAACTCACTCTTTAGCCCGGAACTTCATATATCTCATCCACCCAACTCACTCTTTAGCCCGGAACTTCATATATCTCATCCACCCAACTCACTCTTTAGCCCGGAACTTCATATATCTCATCCACCCAACTCACTCTTTAGCCCGGAACTTCATATATCTCATCCACCCAACTCACTCTTTAGCCCGGAACTTCATATATCTCATCCACCCAACTCACTCTTTAGCCCGGAACTTCATATATCTCATCCACCCAACTCACTCTTTAGCCCGGAACTTCATATATCTCATCCACCCAACTCACTCTTTAGCCCGGAACTTCATATATCTCATCCACCCAACTCACTCTTTAGCCCGGAACTTCATATATCTCATCCACCCAACTCACTCTTTAGCCCGGAACTTCATATATCTCATCCACCCAACTCACTCTTTAGCCCGGAACTTCATATATCTCATCCACCCAACTCACTCTTTAGCCCGGAACTTCATATATCTCATCCACCCAACTCACTCTTTAGCCCGGAACTTCATATATCTCATCCACCCAACTCACTCTTTAGCCCGGAACTTCATATATCTCATCCACCCAACTCACTCTTTAGCCCGGAACTTCATATATCTCATCCACCCAACTCACTCTTTAGCCCGGAACTTCATATATCTCATCCACCCAACTCACTCTTTAGCCCGGAACTTCATATATCTCATCCACCCAACTCACTCTTTAGCCCGGAACTTCATATATCTCATCCACCCAACTCACTCTTTAGCCCGGAACTTCATATATCTCATCCACCCAACTCACTCTTTAGCCCGGAACTTCATATATCTCATCCACCCAACTCACTCTTTAGCCCGGAACTTCATATATCTCATCCACCCAACTCACTCTTTAGCCCGGAACTTCATATATCTCATCCACCCAACTCACTCTTTAGCCCGGAACTTCATATATCTCATCCACCCAACTCACTCTTTAGCCCGGAACTTCATATATCTCATCCACCCAACTCACTCTTTAGCCCGGAACTTCATATATCTCATCCACCCAACTCACTCTTTAGCCCGGAACTTCATATATCTCATCCACCCAACTCACTCTTTAGCCCGGAACTTCATATATCTCATCCACCCAACTCACTCTTTAGCCCGGAACTTCATATATCTCATCCACCCAACTCACTCTTTAGCCCGGAACTTCATATATCTCATCCACCCAACTCACTCTTTAGCCCGGAACTTCATATATCTCATCCACCCAACTCACTCTTTAGCCCGGAATTTCATATATCTCATCCACCCAACTCACTCTTTAGCCCGGAACTTCATATATCTCATCCACCCAACTCACTCTTTAGCCCGTAACTTCATATATCTCATCCACCCAACTCACTCTTTATACCGGCTTCATATATCTCATCCACCCAACTCACTCTTTAGACCGGAACTTCATATATCTCATCCACCCAACTCACTCTACACACCATGACAGCAATCTCTCTCTATATAATGCTTGTCATGACGGTAAGCGCATCAGCACCTTGAACTTTTACAAATGAAAAAGTTTCAAAAAATTAATTAGTTAAATATCTATAAAATGGTTTAAATAAAGATTATTAATCAACATCAAAATATAGTAACAATTTTTTAAAAAATCCTATCATTTCTCCGTGTAGATTAGTGTCAACTCCTACAGTCTTCTTGGATTGATTACATTCGTCAAGTTCTTTTCACACGTTGAATGGGTCGTACTATTCCTACTATCATTGAACAAACTCAACTCCTTTTCATAATAATTATAAATTTAATGTATAAGTAAATCTAATACACATAACACGTGAATATAGCGCAGCTCGCTATCAGACCTAAATAACACACATCCTATCACTCCAAGGTTCCACTCAAGACTGCCGCACGACTTAAACATACGTCACAACACTGCATAGACAATACGTCACGACTCAGCATAAAAATACGTCATAAATACAATGGCGGGTGTGACGTGACGTACGTTGTCTAGGGGTCGGTCCCCTCTGTACTAGCCACAGAACAATTTTACAAGGGTCTAGAACCCCTTTATTTCCAGCTCCTACAGAGCTGACTCTTGCTTGCTCCAAGTATCAACAAACAATTCAGGGTTTCAGGTTTTCTTATTTATTGGCTATGTGTGCCTATATACCACTACACAAAACAGTTCAAGTTACACAAGTCCTCTTCCATCGTAGGAAAACTCACTGCCTTTCACAAGACAGAAATCATACACCATATCCACAGCACTCGCCACTGTTCACTCATTAAACACTCAACTCACACACTTGGTTTTTTTTCAGACACAGCACACCGGTCATACCTTGACCGAGAAAAATAAAAACTCGTGGGGCACATGGGGAAAATAAACTCACCCACGATTGGTCAAATTAACATTATAGAAGTTGACACAGAAAAACTCACGCGATCTGAACGTGACACGCCCCCCCTCACGAGTGACGTTTGGTGAAACCCAATGTTGCGAGTTTACAAAACAGCGGTCAGTTCGCGTGCATATTTTTGTAAACTGACATCAATATTTATAGCATAAAACATATGGTTATTTTAGTAATTTTTCTCATGAAAGGTCTATCTTAAAAAAATGCGCTATCAATCATACTTTGAAAGTCACTACTATTGTTATGGCAATGCATTGTAGAATTAAGACATCTCTATTGAAACATACATGGTAATAGATTAAATAATTACTATTCTTTATCATCTCAATATTTTCCTACAATGAAATTGAGCATTTATTTTAATACATTGTAACAAATATTTAAATGTTTACAGAACATGATTTTGAAAAATCTTAATTCAAAAATGAAAAAGTGAAGAAAAACAAATGTCAACATCTGAGCATGTGTGGACAGCCATGAATTGTCCCGTCAATGTTTACATACAAGACGGTGGAATGTTTCGCTTATCCCCTTGTCTTAAAAAATCATGGAGGTTATTTGATCCGCCCAACTCACCCCTCTCTCTTCTCGGGTTTGACCTGCACGGTCTAGTAGGCACGAATTCACCCAACAAGCCCTTTACACCCCAAGACCGTTTTGCTTCCTCCCAAGCTGTCCCTTCTCCTTTGTAACAAATACCATCATTGTTGAAAAGCAAAACACGTGGTACATTCTTAGACGTGTCAAATTTATTCAACTCAATTTTCCCATCGTCTCTAGATGGAAACACTTCACAGTCTCTGTCAACTGTGACATGTTCAAAAATAACTGAGTCAAACTCACGAGCAGTCCAAAAATGCGATCTCCCCTCCTCTTCAAAACATAACAACACACGTGAGCTTGACTCAGGAGTGTCGGTGAACTCTGTCGAAGGTTCAACCTGACGACATCTAGTGGGCGCTGCCCTGGTCAAGGTTACGGTCTCCACTTCATGGTACTCGCGACTTGACCCATTTTTATATTTGCCACCTCGCTTGCATGGAAGCGGAAGGTGGTTCATGTCTTCAACACCCGTGGGTGTGTTATCAATGGCCATGAGTGTGCCATCAAAAGCCTCCGGCACCCTACAAACTTCAGTCACTCTCTCAACATCAACAAGTAAAGTATCCGTAACACTATGTTCATAAACAATATTCTGATCACAAACAACTTCTCTGGGTTCATAATCAATATTACCATCAAACAAACTACAAACCTCAGTCACTCTATCAACATCAATATGTGAAACATCAGCAATACTAGGCTCACAATAAAAAATATCATTAAAATCATCTACTTTGGGTTCATAAGCCATAAAACAATCAAAACCATCACTAGAGGAATCAACAACACTATGTTCATTATCAATATTTTTATCAAAATTTCCATCTGAACCATCTACACTGGGTTCATAATTAATATCCCAATCAAAACAATCATCCAAAGCATCAACAACGCTGTGCTCATAATCAATATTATTATCAAAGTCCCCAAATGAAACATCAATACCACTAGGTTCACTACTGGTGCAAGGGCGATAGCCATCCTGCACATCATCACATTCGTCCTGTTTATCCACATTATCCAACTTATTTTCTCTTGTTTCGGTGTCTTCAAAATATTCATCAACTATACCAAACTGAAAAAATTCCGATTCATCATTTTTCCTAGTATTGATACTGCCCCTTTCTACATTTGGATTTTTAGTTTCTGACAGACTTACCCAAGATTTGTTCTCTCGACACCATCTAAGCTCATTCCCACTAACTTCTACCTTAGTATATTTCCTCGCTCTATATTTCCCATAACTATTTCTAAAGGCCCCCTCCCGCTTGATTTCTTTAAAAGCTTTCTCATCAACTTTACTTTGAGTAATGCTTGGACCCTCGTCCAAACAATTCGACGTTATGTCAGGATCTTTAGTCACGTGACTATGTTCTTCATTAGTAATTTTATATTCCTTAAAGGTGTTTAGGTCAAAAGGTTTGTTAGAACTTAATTGCTCATAAATTTTTCTCACCACAGATTCTGGTGGCCTGTAACCATATATCCATCTGACACATTCTTCTCTGATTTCCCGCATAGATTTCTCTTTCTGGCGTATGTCTACTCCCACCTTCAAACTGTCTTGTCCCTGTTGATCCTCAATAGGTTTTACACCAAAGGCCATGTCTCCCACTATATTGCCCTCATTTTCCGTATCATCCAGAGAAAATTGTCCCCTTTCATTACCAGTTAGTGTACTAGCACTATACCCAGACATTTTTCTCTCATGTTCTTTGATTCTTTCTTTTTCTTCTCGCTCATATGCGCGAATTTCCTCTTCTTCTTCGCGAACCTCTTTTTCCCTAACAGCTACCCATTCTTTCGCTTCCTCCCCTTCTAATCCCAAATCTATTGCCATTTGTTTAATTTCGGCAATAGTAGGTAACGACATTTTTATCTCTAAGTCTTATGTCAATATATATGTTTACATCTAACAGCTACCCATTCTTTCGCTTCCTCCCCTTCTAATCCCAAATCTATTGCCATTTGTTTAATTTCGGCAATAGTAGGTAACGACATTTTTATCTCTAAGTCTTATGTCAATATATATGTTTACAAAAAATTTACAGATAGAAAATGGATCAAATGAAATGAGTAATAAAACAATAGAAATTGCAAATCAAATAGCTAAATAATGTACTTAAAATAATTACTTGTGATGGTTCTCTTGGTGGGTGGCACTGGGATTTCGGACGTAATGAGAAGTATAATCCATGTGTTCATGTGTATTCTGGTAGGTAGATGGGGTTGGAATGTCTGGTGTCTCCAATAATCCAATGTGACAAAAGTTAAGATTGGTATAGCTGTCTGGTTGGTTTGCACGGCTTTCCTATGGACTGGTATGGCCGTGATGATTGTTTCGAAGAGCTGGTGTGGCTGGTTGGTCAGGCTCCCTCTGTGATGAATGGTAGGCTGGTAGGGTTCTTTGGACGATATGATGTTGCTTTAACGGCCTCCACTGTGGTGGATGGTCTGGTATGGTTTGTTTGGACTTAGCTGAACCTTTGAACCACGTACCAAATGATGAGCTGGCATGGTTGGATCGTGCTCCCACGGTGGCAAATTGCGGGCTTAGATGGCTGCTCCACTGTGGTGGATGGTTAGGGTTGATATGGCTGCATCGCACGGCCTCCCCTTTGGCTGATGGTAGGCTTAGATGGTTGCTTTGATGTGCCGCAACGACGGTGAATGGTAGGTTTAGATGGCTACTCCATTGTGATGGATGATTATGCTTGAAATGGCTGCTTCGACAGCCTTCCCTGTGGCTGGTGGTGGGCTGGGATGGTTTCTTTGATGAGCCGCAACGATGGCGAATGATAGATTTGTATGGTTAATCCACTGTGGATGGTTGGTGGACTTGGATGGTTTCTTTGATGAGCCGCAACGATGGCGAATGATAGATTTGTATGGTTAATCCACTGTGGATGGTTGGTGGACTTGGATGGTTGCCTTGATGTGCCGCGACGATGGCGAATGGTTTATATGGTTAATCCACTGTGGATGGTTGGTAGACTTGGATAGGTGCTCCACTGTCGTGGATGGTTGCTCCACTGTGGTGGATGGTAGACTTGGATGATAGACTTGGATGATATGGCTGCTTCGACGGGCCCCCACTGTGACGTGACGTACGTTGTCTAGGGGTCGGTCCCCTCTGTACTAGCCACAGAACAATTTTTCAAGGGTCTAGAACCCCTTTATTTCCAGCTCCTACAGAGCTGACTCTTGCTCCAAGTATCAACAATGTTGTCTAGGGGTCGGTCCCCTCTGTACTAGCCACAGAACAATTTTTCAAGGGTCTAGAACCCCTTTATTTCCAGCTCCTACAGAGCTGACTCTTGCTCCAAGTATCAACAAACAATTCAGGGTTTCAGGTTTTCTTATTTATTGGCTATGTGTGCCTATATGCCACTACACAAAACAGTTCAAGTTACACAAGTCCTCTTCCATCGTAGAAAAACTCACTGCCTTTCACAAGACAGAAATCATACACCCTATCCACAGCACTCGCCACTGTTCACTCCTTCAAAAAACTCACACACGTGGTTTCCCCCGACACAGCACACCGGTCATACCTTGACCGAGAAAAATAAAAACTCGTGGGGCACATGGGGAAAATAAACTCACCCACGATTGGTCAAATTAACATTATAGAAGTTGACACAGAAAACTCACGCGATCTGAACGTGACAGCGGGAAGAGCGTTCACTAACTATAAGAGTCAAGCGCGGGAAAAGCGTTCAACAACTAATGAACATAATATTGAGTCGCAACAATTCCTAATGAACACGCTCATACTCGACATATCCCCCCTCTTTCATTTCAGATTTTACTCAGGGAGTGAAATCGTCACCAGACATACAAAATTTACATCAATTACATCAAGAAGAACCCTTCAGCCATATGAATTGTCCTTATCAAAAAACATTATTTAGGTATCACTGAAAATCAAACAGATTTATGATATACTGCAATAAAATAAACAATCCTACGTACATAATTTTAACTGCAATTCAAGAGTTAAAAATTCATGTACGACAATAAAAATCAGACCATTGAAATTGAATGTCGGCATTCATTTTCACTTTTAACACCAAGAAAAATAATTATATTTTTATCTAAAAAATCAGGGCAAATACATCAATCTTCTTACTGAATATCAAACTATAACTAAGATAATACAAATCATATCTTCAAGAAGGTGTATTTTTAAACAAAACCATTGGCCATCACTATAAAAACACAAAACTATCTAACATTATTACAGGTGAGAGATGCCTCACCACAACTTAAGCAGCCTTTATTTGCTCTTAAATAGAACAGCTACAGAAACGCGGGACATATCTTTTGTCAGTGGATTTCACAACTTTATGCTTCACCATGTTAATTATAATTAAAAATATCTCTCCCTCTTTTGACCCGTGGTCATAACTCATGTGAAACCTCAGTTTTAAAATACATATTTTTAAATTGTTACAAAATGAAAAACGAGTCTCATAAAAAAAAATTCAAACAAATCAGGAACTTCAAAGCAATCATGGTAATAGTTCATATTAACAGATTCATTTTTTTTAACAATACAAACAAAAGCCTCAACTCCCAACTCATGGACCTGACAACTCACCTCCTCTTGAAAATCATAAACAAGTGCACCTTAGAGCTGGCAGCGCTCTCTTTAACACTTTCAACATTGGTTTCCAACTTAATGTTAGAGCACTCCTTGCTCTCAAAATCTGGACAACCTTCACTCACATTACTTGGGAATTTATTTTCATTACAACTATCTGTAACAATATTTACATTTGAGCAGCCCTGGCTCACATTTACAGGTGATTCATTATCATTACAGCTCTCTGTAATACTATAAAATTTTGAGCAACCCCTGCTCATAACAACTTGTGATACATTTTCATTGCAGATCTCTGCAGTAACATCAAAACCTGAGCACACCTGGCTCACATTATCAACTAATTCATTTTCATTACCGGTACATATCTCTATAAAAATATCAACATTTGTGCAACCTTTGCTCACATTACACAGTGATCCATTTACATCACAATAATTATCAACAACAATTTTCTCTCCTTCCCTCACCTCAGGGATTACACTCACCTCATCAACTTCACGCAAAAAATAAGACAAAAATCATGTCCTCAGACATTAGAACAGGGTTCTCTTTACTTTCGAGGCAGCCCGTTTCCATAACAACCAATTCATTACATGCTGTGGCGCTGGGACAATCCCCTACATACGTCCACCTAAGGTCATTTCCAAAAACTTCTACCTTATTAAATTGTCGTCCCCTTTCTTCTTTACATTGGACTTCCTAGGATACACCAACAACTCCAACCTCGTTTTGACCTGAATCTAAATCTATATCTGTACCCTTTGCCACTGGGGGTATGTCAGCACGGTCAACGTTGTCCCTTTTAACGTCAGCTGACGGACCAATTAACAAATCACTGTCATTTCTATTTAAAAAACTTGAGTGGTCAGCAGAGGCAATAATATCATTTTGTTCCTCAGTATCTTTAGCCATGAACCGTGGTTGCGAGGCCGACTCTTGCCCGGGGTCAGGATCATGAGTGTGTCCACCGTTATCCACATAGTCGTCAATAAAGTTGTTTTCACTTACATTAATACAAAATCCATTAAAATTTTTATAGGGATTCTCACAGTAAATGCTGGCAATGCCATCTATTTCTTCCCACTGACTCTCGTCATCGTCACTGTCGCTATAATAATATGCCTGTCTCTTTAAAATAATTCCCCGTCGTTCTGCCTCTATTTTCGCCAGTCTAATTTCTCTATCAAGTTTATCTATTTCAAATTGTCTCTGGTTCTGTTTATCTCTATCTATACGTTCTTCCTCTCTCTGTCTGTTCATACGTTCTTCCTCTTTCTGTCTATATATATGTTCTTCCTCTCTAGCTCTAAGTTCTTCCTCTCTCTCTTCCCGTAAGTGTTCTCCGAATTTAACTCTTATATAATCCTCTAGGCTCTCTCCGGTATAACGAAGTAACACTCCCACATGCCTAATTTCTTCTAAACTCCATCTCCCACTGAAATATTCAGCTATATCAATAAAATTTAGGGGTGATCATGCAATGAACAATAATTAGGTTTAAGGACCAATCGCAGTCTGTTTAAACTAACGCTAGCAGAAAGCTAACTTTTACCCAGGTAAAAAAAAAAAATGTAAATACATAAGAAAATTTATGCCAAAAATGTTTTAAACAATAAAAATCCAACTTGCCTGGTTCGTGGAATGTGCTATAGAATTTAAATATTATTTAAAACACACACTGGGCTTAATTAAGTGTCAATGGTTCTTAACTGTCAATAGTTCTCTCACGAACATCAATGGTACTATATGGCAGATCCTGGGACACAGTCATTGAGGTGTGGGTGACCGGGACGGGTCACGGGACATCGGCAGCTCACTGGACAGAATGTAGGCGAATCGCCGACACTGGACAGTTCGTGGGTAACTCACCAATACAGGATCGGGCATAGGAAGCTTGATGCGGGGTGGGACGTTGGTGGCTCGTTGAAACAGGACAGGGCGTTTTTCAACTGAGTGACCGGACAGGCCACAGGACTTCACAGCTCACTGGACACAAAGTTGGTAGCTCACTACCGACAGGACGTAGATAACTCGATACGTGGAGGGGCGTAGTTAATTCACTGCAACTGAACACGGAGTGGGTAGCTCACTACCGACAGGACGTAGATAACTCGATGCAGCGATGGGCGTAGTTAATTCACTGGAACTGAACAGGACGTTGGTAACTTGATAACGGACAGGGCGTAGTTAATTTGCTGTAACTGGACACGACATTGGTAACTTCATACAGTGCAGGACGTAATCATTTCACTGGAACTGAACAGGACGTTGGCAACTTGATAACGGGCAGGGCGTAGTTAATTTGCTGTAACTGTACCAATATCTTCCGATGATATCAGTACCGGTACCAATATTCTCTGATGACATCAGTACCGATATTCTCTGAGTTCATCAGTACCAATATTCTTTGATGACACTAGTACCAATATTATCCGATGATATCAGTACCAATATTTTCCGATGATATTAGTACTGATATTCTCTGATGAGACCAGTACCGATATTCTCTGATGACATCAGTACCGATATTCTCTGATGACATCAGTACCGATATTCTCCGAGTTGATCAGTACCTATATTCTCTGATGACATCAGTACCGATATTCTCTGATGACACCAGTATCGCTATTCTCTGATGACATCAGTACCGATATTCTCTGATGACATCAGTACCGATATTCTCTGATGACAGTACCGATATTCTCTGATGACACCAGTACCGATATTCTCTGATGACATCAGTATCGATATTCTCTGATGACATCAGTACCGATATTCTCTGATGACACCAGTACCGATATTCCCCATAATTGTCAATATTTTGATGTTTCAAAATGCATTTGCCAATATTTCAATAATGGGAGCGTCTTCTTGGCCAGTGTCAATAGCTGTCTGACATTGTATGACGCTGATCAATTCCTCTAGCCCAGGGCTGAGTACCTTGTGTTGGTTTGTGAGGGAGCATGCCACCATGCTGCTATCACACAGTATTGACTCCGCGCTAGAACAGCTTACTTGAGTAACACAGTATTGATACCATTGTAGAACAGCTTACTTGAGTAACACAGTATTGATACCATTGTAGAACAGCTTACTTGAGTAACACACTATTGATACCATTGTAGAACAACTTAATTGAGTAACACAGTATTGATATCGCTCTAGAACAGCTTACTTGAGTAACACACTATTGATACCATTGTAGAACAACTTAATTGAGTAACACAGTATTGATATCGCTCTAGAACAGCTTACTTGAGTAACACACTATTGATACCATTGTAGAACAACTTAATTGAGTAACACAGTATTGATATCGCTCTAGAACAGCTTACTTGAGTAACACAGTATTGATACCATTGTAGAACAGCTTACTTGAATAACACGTTATTGATACGGCTCTAGAATAGCTTATTTGAGTAACGCAGTATTGATACCATTGTAGAATAACTTACTTGAGTAACCTTCCAATGACATGGATTTGACTAGCGTAATTTATTAATGTCACCATTATCAGACAACAAAACTTTTGGCATTATCACCATTAACAGACAACAAAACTTTTGACATTATCACCATTAACAGACAACAAAACTTTTGGCCTTATCACCATTAACAGACAACAAAACTTTTGGCATTATCACCATTAACAGACAACAAAACTTTTGACGTTATCACCATTAACAGACAACAAAACTTTTGACGTTATCACCATTAACAGACAGCAATAATACTGGGACAATGTCACCATTAACAGAAAATCATAAAAACTGTGACAATGTCACCATTGACAGAAAATCATAAAAACTGTGACAATGTCACCGTTGACAGAAAATCAACACTGACAATGTCACCAATAAGAGATAATCTTAAACATTGACAATGTCACAATTAACATTCATAAAAATTTGACAATTCAATATCACCAGTTACAAACAAGCATACAATGTCCATTTTGGAGATATCTTAAGACATTATTTCTCTGGTGACAGTTGATTGGAGAAATCTAGAGGCATTCTGTCTGTGATTGAAACTTTTGCCAGTTTTTTAAAGATACCTATGGCGTTTTAATTTTTGCTTTAAATCCAGGGGTAGTTAACTAGCTTTGTAAACATTGTAGTACCACCCTTAGTGTAAAGGTTACACTTGGTAGAAGGTCACACTTGCTGGAATGGTCACCCTTTGTTGGAAGGGTCACATTTGCTGGATGGGTCACCTTTGGTGTAAGGGTTACAGTTTGTGGAAGGGTCACCTTTGGTGGAAGGGTCACCTTTGGTGGAAGGGTCACCTTTGGTGGAAGGGTCACTTTTGGTGGAAGGGTCACATCTAAATGTTATGAAACCATAATGTGAAAAACACTCGTCTTAGTGACCGTGATTGTATTTGTTGTTCTCTCTCAGGTGAGAGTGCCTTGCATATAGCCATAGTTGTGATTGTATTTGTTGTTCTCTCTCGGGTGAGAGTGCCTTGCATATAGCCATAGTTGTGATTGTATTTGTTGTTCTC
>CAXITT010000105.1:0-33965 GCA_964033795.1 Lymnaea stagnalis | reverse complement strand
GCCTTGCATATAGCCATAGTTGTGTTTGTATTTGTTGTTCTCTCTCAGGTGAGAGTGCCTTGCATATAGCCATAGTTGTGTTTGTATTTGTTGTTCTCTCTCAGGTGAGAGTGCCTTGCATATAGCCATAGTTGTGGGAGACTTCGACTCTGTTCAGCTGCTGGTCGAGGCTGGAGCTAAGGTCAACCAGAGGGCAACAGGAAGGTTCTTTCTACCAGAGGATCAGAAGAAGGGACCATCAGAGAACACAAACTATGCAGGTAATGTTCTACCAGAGGATCAGAAGAAGGGACCATCAGAGAACACAAACTATGCAGGTAATGTTCTACCAGAGGATCAGAAGAAGGGACCATCAGAGAACACAAACTATGCAGGTAATGTTCTACCAGAGGATCAGAAGAAGGGACCATCAGAGAACACAAACTATGCAGGTAATGTTCTACCAGAGGATCAGAAGAAGGGACCATCAGAGAACACAAACTATGCAGGTAATGTTGGTAGAGCTTAGTTAGTTTGGCTTGACTTAGATAAATCCTAAAGTAAATGGGCTTAACTAAGCCATGTTCTAAAGTAGATGGTCTTAACTAAGCCATATTCTAAGCAGATGGACGTAACTAAGCAATTTTCTAGATAATATGGGTAAGCTATATTAATGATTAGATATGGTACACTAAGCCATTCCTAAAGTAGATATGCTAAACTTAGATATATTCAAAAGTAAATTTTCTCAAGCTATTATGTTCCTACCCTAATTCCCATTGTTTGTAAGAACTAAATATCATGAACATGACTTTGTCTTATTATCAGTAATATGACTTTGTCTTAATGTCAGTAATATGACTTTGTCTTCTTGTCATGAACATGACTTTGTCTTCTTGTCATGAAAATGACTTTGTCTTATTGTCTGGAACACAACCTATTTTATTTTGAGCATGAGCAATAGTATAGTTGAAAAAGTAATAAATTCTTTCACTTTAAACATGTGGCTAGTTGAGTTTATTTCCATAAGAATTTATCATTTATTAATATCCAAAGCTATTGGATTTTTTTGTTCTAACTGATAAATTGTTAAATTTAATTTGTTTTGAATTTATACTTGAAGTTTTGAGTTATCATTATTGGTAGGACTAAAGTTGGTTTTGTTTATGATTTTATATATTGGCAGGGACTTACATATTGGAAAGTAATGTAATGTTTCTTCTCTCAAGGTTATGCCTACTATGGGGAATATCCGCTGGCCTTCGCTGCATGTCTGGGCAACAAAGACATGTACGATTATCTGCTGGAACATGGTGCTGACCCCAACCTGCAGGACTCGTTTGGTAACACAGTGCTACACATGGTGGTCATTGCTGACAGAAGTGTAAGTTAATGGTAACACAGTGCTACATATGGTGGTCATTGCTGACCGAAGTGTAAGTTGATAGTAACACAGTGCTACACATGGTGGTCATTGCTGACAGAAGTGTAAGTTGATAGTAACACAGTGCTACACATGGTGGTCATTGCTGACAGAATTCTTAAGTTGATAGTAACACTGTGCTACATATGGTGATCATTAAGCAACATATCGCTACATATGGTGGTCATAGCTGAAAGAAGCGTAATTTAATGGTAGCATAGGGCTGCATATGGTGATCATTGCTGAAAGAAGCGTAAGTTAATGGTAGCATAGTGCTACATATGGTGATCATTGCTGAAAGAAGCATAAGTTAATGGTAGCACAGTGCTACATATGGTGATCATTGCTGAAAGAAGCATAAGTTAATAACACAGTGCTTCATATGGTGGTTGTTAAGCAACATAGTTTTACAAATGGTGATCATTGGTCAGTGCTGAATATGCTGATCACTGTCCACTTAAAGTGATTAAAGCTTATTTATGTTTAGCAAATTGTTTGTATACTACACAAGCTAGCCAAAGATGTGTATGTGTGAAGATAAAGCACAATTTAGCCAAAGATTTGTATGTGTGAAGATAAAACACAATTTAGCCAAAGATTTGTATGTGTGAAGATAAAACACAATTTAGCCCAAGATGTGTTTGTGTGGAGATGAAGCACAATTTAGCCCAAGATGTGTTTGTGTGGAGATGAAGCACAATTTAGCCCAAGATGTGTTTGTGTGGAGATGAAGCACAAGGCTCACCATGCAAACTGTCATTGCTGGGAAGGACCAATTTCAATTTAAATGATATTATCATGACTGCATTATGACTGCATTATGACTTCCGCAACAGTGTTAAGTTTGTTTTAGTTTAGTTTAAGGTTATTCTTTTGAGTCAAAATTAATTTTTTTTGAAAATTGCATTTGACATGTTTGAACTACTTCAGGATATGTACAGATATGCTGTCCGGCACCACAAGATCCGAGCCATAACAAACATTAAAAACAAACAGAATCTGAGCCCGTTAACTCTGGCCTGTAAGCTGGGGCGCCACTCTATCTTCAGGGAGATGCTGGACTTGGATAGCATTGTAAGTCATTTACAGCAGCTGTTATTTACTGCAGCTGTTATTTACTGCAGCTGTCATTTACAGCAGCTGTCATTTACTGCAGCTGTCATTTACTGCAGCTGCCATTTACTGCAGCTGCCATTTACTGCAGCTGTCATTTACTGCAGCTGTTGTCTTTTAATATGTATATACATGTGTGTCACAAGTATAATGGGAGTTTCAAGTGAGCGAAGTGATACTTGAATTTCAACCATTCAGAGTTATAGGTGGAGCACCAGGAAGTAACAAATCCTGTCTCTTGTTACATCCTTATAGAAATATGAAGCATCTTATACATTTATTGACGTCCCCCATGATACACAGGACACATGTCCCTAATGATAACACAGAGGACGCATGTCCCTTATAATAACACATGTCTCCCATAATGACAGATAGGTCACATGGCCCTCATAATGACACAGAGGACCTCACAATTGCATATAGGACATATATCCCTCCCAATGACACAGAGGACCTCACAATTGCATATAGGACATATATCCCTCCCAATGACACAGAGGAATCATGTCCTATTACCTTTGCCTACTGAACTGTAAATCTCACCTGCATTGTTGAAACTTTTGTTTTTTGGTGTAATAAGAATGAAACATTTATCAGACTATTGTAACAAATGCAGACTATTGTAACAAATGCAGACTATTGTAACAAATGCAGACTATTGTAACAAATGCAGACTATTGTAATATATTCAAAATATTCTTACAAATGCAGACTATTGTAACAAATGCAGACTATTGTAACAAATGCAAACTATTGTAATATATTCAAAATATTCTTACAAATGCAGACTATTGTAACAAATATGGACTATTGTAACAAATGCAGACTATTGTAACAAATGTGGACTATTGTAACAAATGCAGACTATTGTAACAAATGCAGATTATTGTAACAAATGCGGACTATTGTAACAAATGCAGACTATTGTAACAAATTCAGATTATTGTAACAAATATGGACTATTGTAACAAATGCAGACTATTGTAACAAATGTGGACTATTGTAACAAATGCAGACTATTGTAACAAATGCAGATTATTGTAACAAATATGGACTATTGTAACAAATGCAGACTATTGTAACAAATGCTGACTATTGTAATGAATGAAAACTATTGTTACATATACAGGTAATTGTAACAAATGCAGACTATTGTAATGAATGCAGACTATTGTTACATATGCAGGCTATTGTAACAAATTTGGATTATTGTAACAAATATGGACTATTTTAACAAATGTTGACTATTGTAACATATGCAGGATATTGTAACAAAGTGGACATTTTGTAACAAATTTGGACTATTGTAACACGTGCATGATATTGTAACAACGTGGACTATTGTAACAAATGTGGACTATTGTAACATGTGCAGGATATTGAAGGCATGTAGGCCAACATGATGTCAATGTTGAAGGCATGTAGGCCAACATGATGTCAATGTTGAAGGCATGTATGCCAACATGATGTCAGTGTTGAAGGCATGTAGGCCAACATGATGTCAGTGTTGAAGGCACGTATGCCAACATGATGTCAGTGTTGAAGGCATGTAGGCCAACATGATGTCAGTGTTGAAGGCACGTATGCCAACATGATGTCAGTGTTGAAGGCATGTAGGCCAACATGATGTCAGTGTTGAAGGCAGTATGCCAACATGATGTCAGTGTTGAAGGCATGTAGGCCAACATGATGTCAGTGTTGAAGGCACGTATGCCAACATGATGTCAGTGTTGAAGGCATGTAGGCCAACATGATGTCAGTGTTGAAGGCATGTATGCCAACATAATGTCAGTGTAGATGGCATGTAGGCCAACATGATGTCAGTGTTGAAGGGATGTAGGCCAACATGATGTCAGTGTTGAAGGCATGTAGGCCAACATGATGTCAGTGTTGAAGGCATGTAGGCCAACATGATGTCAGTGTTGAAGGCATGTAGGCCAACATGATGTCAGTGTTGAAGGCATGTAGGTCAAAATAATGTCTGTGTTGAAGGCATGTTGGCCAACATCATGTCAAATGTATCAGTGAAATAAAAAGAAAACTTTGACAGTTCATAGCAGTCACTACGATAAAAGATATTTGCATGTCTCTATGGTAGTTTAGCACCAAATATAAACTATGTTGGTATGTCTCTATGGTAGGTTAGCACCAAAATAAATATATTTGTATTTCTCTATGGTAGGTTAGCACCAAATAAAACTATATTTGTATGTCTCTGTGGTGGGTTAGCACGAAACACAAATCTATTTGTATATTTCTAGGAGTTATGGAGGTTTAGCACCACAATGTGTTCTGTTCATCCTCTCAGCACTTTGGATTCTATTGGACCAGATGGAAGCACAAGTAAGTCATCTTATAATGATATTCTTTCTACATGTCATGAGAGGTCAAAGGTAAAAAAATGTTGAGTGGAGACTTAAATAGATAGGAGAAGTGAGAAATAGATGAAAGAATGCATGACAAGCTATAAGATTATGTCCTACCAGGTTGTGATAATTCTGATGTGGATGTCCCTATGTCTGATGTGTATGTCCCTCTAGTTGATGTGTACAGCCCATCTCTGATGTGTATGCCCAAAGTCATCTGTGTCTTCCCCTAAGTCTGATGTGTATGTCTCTATGGTTGATGTGTACTGTCCCTGTCTGATGTGTATACCCCATGTCTGGCATGTATGCCCCCAAGTCTGACGTGTATATCCCTATGTCTGATGTGCATTGTCCCTATTTGTGATGCGTATGTCCCTATATCTGATGTGTATGTCCCTATGTCTGATGTGTATGTCCCTATGTCTGATGTGTACAGGCCATTTCTGATGAGTATACCACATGTCTGGCATGTATGCCCCCAAGTCTGATGTGAATGTCCCTATGTCTGATGTATATGTCCCTATGGTTGATGTGTACAGCCCATTTCTGATGTGTACAGCTCATGTCTGGTATGCATGCCCCCATTTCTGATATGTACGCCCCAGGTCTGGCATGTATGCCCCATGTCTGACTTATTTTGGATGTATTATGTAAAAGGAGTATTTGTTGATTTCTTTGTTTCCAGACTGGAATTCAGCCTTGATGATCATCGTGAATGGGGAAGAAGAGGACCACCTGGAGATGTTGGAGGGAGGCGTCATGAGGCAACTGCTGATAGAGAAGTGGAAGACATTTGCAAGGGTAACTTTAGAGCAGGGGATAGGGATCAAATGGTCCTGGACTAGAATCTCTCATATATCTTTAGCTTGTGCTGTGACTGCTTCCATGTCTGGATAGGCCGCAAAATATAATTCCTGATAACTACCCTAAATGTTTGGGTTTTTTTTGGTGCGTAATATTTTCCTTTTGGAAAGTGAAATCATCTCAATTGAAATATGGTGTAGTGAATATTCGGTTTAAAAGTGGTTGGGACATCAGAATATTTAATATAGTTCATGGGCGGGAAATAAAAAGTGTGCAGTGACGTATCATGGGGGAAGGGGTGTAGCAAAAATTGGGATTTTAAATGTGCGTTACTTGAGTTCATGTATTGTCAAGTAACTTGATGCAAAGTTCAGGAATCGTGTCGCCAATGTTTGGCGAGCTATAACTAGTAGTAAATATAAGCTCATTGTGTCCTATTCTCTAATGCAGTCTATGTAGGTAACCACCAGGCTTTGAATGAAGACTTCACTGTCATGTTTGATGGCTTGGCCTGCAACTTTTGTTTGATTGTGTCACAAGGTAGCAGGTGTGTCACACATAGCTAAACACAGACAAAGTGTAATAGATGACTAGGCAATCACTGAATGATTGTAAAACATGACTAGCCAATCACTGAATGATTGTAAAAGGCAATCACTGATTGATTGTAATACATGAATAGCCAATCACTGAATGATTGTAATACATGAATAGCCAATCACTGAATGATTGTAATACATGAATAGCCAATCACTGAATGACTGTAATACATGAATAGCCAATCACTGAATGATTTTAATACATGAATAGCCAATCACTGAACGATTGTAATTGGATGAATATTAAAATTTAACCCAAGGACCTGTCTTACCATTCTAATTGAATTTTCTCAAACATGCCTGATGGTTACTCAAAGAAAACTTGCCAGATTGTTACTCAAAGAAAAAATACCAGATTGCTGCTCAAAGAAAATATGTCAGATTGTTACTCAAGAAAACATGTCAGTTTTTTGGCTTTAATACAAAACTAATCAACTCATTAATAATTGTGCCAGATAATTTTAACAACATGTTTTGTTTTACTCATTCCAGCAACGTTTCATCATTCGCCTGATTTTTGCAACAATTCATCTGGTCTTATTTAGTGTAGCCATTTACACCCGTCCTGAAGGCAATTCACTCCTCTCGTATAACGGACCAGTTGACGCAGTAAGAAATCTAGTTGTACTTTCTCTTTTCAACTCATTCTTGTGTACATGCCATATGGGTAGAGGAAAGATTAGGCCAAACTTCTTTGGGTAGATAAATTGAAGTTCAGAGGAAAGGGTAGGCCAAACCCCTTACTCATTTGGAAAGGTTTTTTTCTTTCAAGCTTTCACTCTAACCCATTTAAAAAAAATCAAATATGACAATCAAAGATGTGGACTTGTCAGTAGCTGCACAATCATCCAATCACCATAATTAGTAACTATTTGTCAACTATTTTTAGATTTAGTTATAAATATCCTCTAACACCTCTTTAGTTTTAAAAGCTGTCCCAGTAACAACATGACTATTTGTTGTAGGTGCGCTTCACGTCTGAAATCGTTGTCTGCCTCAGCTGTGTGGCAACGGTCAGTTACGAAGTCATGGAGATTAGTACGCAAGGAATGAGGACATTCTTTAAGAACTTGGTGAGCATCCCATCAAATGAAAGCAGCTTTGGATGTGACTTGTTTAGCAAAGCACTTTTCATTGATACAATTTTAATCATGTTTTAGTCAAGAAAATGTATCATTTGTTTCAAATAAATAAAAACAAATTTTGTCCGAGTACCAAATTCTGAGAATTTTAAACTAAATGCAAATTTCAATAATTATGCTTTAAAATGTCTGCTTCTGGGAAGTCATTTTTATGGTCAATGCCGATTAAAATCCAACTTACTCATCATTAATATGGAAATAAAGATTGCAAAAACTATTTTATGATTGAAGAAACTATCCTCATTCTTGCAAGTCATCATTGACTTGTAAGGCTGAGAACAAAGGAAGATTTCTTACTGTGTAAATATTGTAAATTATTTCATCCTTTGCTGTAGTTCTATCAAATTTTAAAAATTGTTTAAATGTTTCTGTCATGCCATTCCCATCATTACTGAGTTTTTGAACAAAAGGACCTGTAAGCCACATAGCTTCATAACAAGTATTGGCCCCCATTGTCTGTTTGAACTCAGGGACCTGTAAGCGACATAGCTTCATAACAAGTATTGGCCCACATTGTCTGTTTGAACTCAGGGACCTGTAAGCGACATAGCTTCATAACAAGTATTGGCCCACATTGTCTGTTTGAACTCAGGGACCTGTAAGCGACATAGCTTCATAACAAGTATTGCCCCACTCAATGTTTAGAGAAATATTCATTCTGGTCCAGTAAGCTAAAGAAATAAAAGAAATAATTTGACTGTCAGTATTCCAATTGACCATCTCAACTATCTGTGAAGTATAAGACTTGGACATTGTCATGTCAGTGTACACCAGGGTTCCCATCTTCCTTGGTCCTGTATTTTATACCACTACGTCCATCGTCTGGACACGAACAGCTCCCAATGTTCCCATCATCTAAACCAAATGATTCCATCATTTCTATTAGTTCACAAATGATGTCAACGTTGTCATGCAGGGAACACATTAAATGTTGTAGTCTATTTTTTTCCTATGTTTTAGGCACTGCAGTTCCATAAGGTAGCACATTCATTCATCTCTCCGATATGGCATACTCTCTTTCTATATATATCTGTAGATTTTTAAAAATCTCAATCGCTTGACTTAATTTTCAATTTTTATGTTTTCACATCACTGCTAGGGCCTCTCTACCTTGTAGGTCAAATAGGTGCAGTACTTTGAGCCTATCGATGTTTGAGGCCTATACATGATCATAAAAACTGCGTTGAAAGCCTACAAAGGTCTTAGCGCGGCCCTACTCAGGTTTTTTTTTAAAGGAATACTCTCTAACTCAGACATACTTAAATAGATGACAAGATCTTACATTTCTCTCTAATCAGCATGCCACTCATTGATTTCTGCATTTAATTTAACACTCTTTTTTTAACAAAAGCCTTTCACAATTTCATTTTATATTAACCCTTTTCTGACTATATGTGCCATTTCTCAACAACACAGTCATTCACTTTCAGCTGATGTTTCCAGAAATAGTTGTGTTACACTGCAACCTGGAAGGGGGGGGGGGGCATTATATTATGCATTGCTTTCAAGTTAGTTAAGTAGGCCTACTTGTATGAATTTCAATGGAATGTCCTTTCATTTTGAGATATTGTAAGACATACAGAGCTTTCTCCTAGGGCTTTAAACTCCAGAGATTTCTACTAGGGCTTTAAACTCCAGAGCTTTCTACTAGGGGTTTAAACTCCAGAGCTTTCTACTGGGGCTGTTAACTGATGGCAGTGAGCTTAAAGTTGAACTTTGACCTAATTGAGATCAATATAATGTCTGAGGTTGCAATTTGTAAGATATGTAGGAAATTAGGATTCTGTGACATGACTTGGGAGTTGAGGGGGTTGGGGAAATATGGCTATATCAACCCTAGAATCTGAGCTGGAGTCGAACTACCTGGAGCTTGAGTCTCATACAATTTTTACTACTTTACAGCCTTGCTTTTTACGTAAAGGTCAAAGTGCAAAACAGAATAAAGAGCAGATACCTTTTAGGGTGGGTTTCTGTCTGTGGACATTTTAGAGATGTTTAATTGTTAGATAAGACATTTCTGTCACACGTACATTAAGAGATGTTTAATTTCTAGATAAGACATTTCTGTTACACGTACATTAAGAGATGTTTAATTTCTAGATAAGACATTTCTGTTACACGTACATTAAGAGATGTTTAATTGCTAGATAAGACATTTCTGTTACACATACATTAAGAGATGTTTAATTGCTAAGCTATATTTAGAATACATTTCTGTCATACGTACAATCAATGAAGAAAAAAAGCATTACATAAAAAAAGAATCACTAAAGTTCTTTTGAGGTCCATTATTGTTATTGAATAGTTCTTATTTAGCTTATCACTTTAACCATTCCACCACTCACCTGTTCTCTCATCATATTTTATAGCCTGCACTTTTGCTGTTTTGAATTGAAGTTCAACTGCTTTTTAATGAAAACTAGGCTTTATACTTAACTAACCATTTTTTATAGTGTAGCCTTTTGAGCATAACCATTCACATAAGATTTCATTTTCTGTAAATAGATTTGTGCATTTCTGCTATTTTATATGACTTTGACAACAAAGTCTTTATATGACTTTGACAACAAAGTCATACTGGAATGTTACTGTTATTTCGTATGATATCAAATAGTTCAATAACACTGAAATATCTGCAAACAGTCACGTAAAATTAAAGCTAGGATTGCACTGATCAAGGAGAGAACATTGCATGCTATAACAATATTAAATAGACAATGTTAAAATCCAAAACACTACCACACACACACACCATCTTTGAGACATACACACCTTCCTTTGCACACACCTTCCATGACCTCAATGACACTCACACCATCCATGACACACACCATCTTTGAGACATACACACCTTCCTTTGCACACACCTTCCATGACCTCAATGACACTCACACCATCCATGACACCCACCATCTTTGAGACATACACACCTTCCATTGCACACACCTCCCATGACACACAAACACCATCCATGACACACTCACACCATCCATGACACACAAACACCATCCATGACACACAAACACCATCCATGACACACAAACACCATCTATAACACACAAACACCTCCCATGACACACAAACACCATCCATGACACACAAACACCATCCATGACATGCAAACGCCTCCCATGACACACAAACACCATCTATGACACAAAAACACCATCCATGACACACAAACAACATCTATGACACACAAACACCTCCCATGACACACAAACACCATCCATGACACACAAACACCATCCATGACACACCAACACCTTCCATGACACACAAACACCATCCATGACACACAAACACTGTCCATGACACTCATATACCATGTTTGAGACACACTCCATGACCCTGACAAACCCTAAATGGCACACACACCGGCTATGACACACACAAACATTCTTTATGACACTCACACCATCCATGACAGAGAAACACCATCTTTGACACACACACCATCTTTGGGACACATGCCCTCCATGACATGCACACACTCAACTTGAATGAACCTCAAACTCCATGACACTCAAACACCTTCCATGACACACGCACCATCCAGACACACACACCATCAATAGCACACACATCATATATCACACACACTCAACTTCATGACATACACACACCCTTCCTTGACATAAACTCACCAATTATGACACACACACACTCATTTAATTAGCCCTTGATTTGTCTTTTTTTCTCTGAATGAACAAAATAAAAATAGATATTTAGTTAACTCTTAAAAATAGATATTTATTTAACAAATAAAATGCACAGCCACTTGCAAGACAATTATCTTCCGCCGGCATGTCTCTTGTCAGACTCATGCTCCGGCCCAAACAGTTTACCTGCTGTCCTGTCTGCTGGTGCTGGCGTGTGTGCCCTTCCGCATCCTGAGGCGGCCTGACATTGAAGACATCCTGCTTACGCTGGCGGCTCCTTGCTCATGGTTCTTCCTTCTTTTCTTTGCCAGGTGAGTTCTTGTGTTTCAACCAAAAACTTCTGTCGGAATTCTGTTTAATTCTACTACTTCAAAGATTTTAAGTATTTGAAAATAACTTAATTTAACTTCAAATAAATATTCCTATTTATTTCATTCCACGTATCATAGAATTTATTAAGGCCAAGCTTACTGCTTATGCTAGCTTTTAATAGATGAAACTAAATGTAATGAAATAGGGAAAAAATATAACTTTTAAAAAGCAATATTTTAGAAATTATAAAAGAAATGGTTAAGTCTATTCAAAATAATTAAAAACTTAAGGGGTGAGTGAAGCTGAACTGCAAAGGTCAAACATTGATAATTTCCTTGTTTCTTCAGAGGGCACATTCTGACTGGTCCTTTTGTGACAATGATATACAAGATGTGCGCTGGAGACCTCTTCAGATTCGCCATTATTTACATCATTTTTCTCTTTGGCTTCACTCAAGGTGAGTACAGCATGGTACTCACTATGGTACAACATTAATCTCACTATGGTACAGCATGGTACACAATATAGGACAACCTGGTGCTTACTGTGGTACAACATGAATCTCACTATGGTACAGCATGGTCCTCACTATGGTACAACATGAATCTCACTATGGTATAGCATGGTACACGCTCTGGCACAACATGGTGCTTACTGTGGTACAACATGAATCTCACTATTGTACAGCATGGTTGTCACTATGGTGCAACATGAATCTCACTTTGGTACAGCATGGTACTCACTATGATACAACAGGAATCTCACATCTCAGTATGGTGGTCACAATGGTGCAACATGGTGCTCCTTATGGTGCAACATGCTGCTTACTGTTGTACAAGATCCTGCTCACTATGGTACAACCATTAATGAGAACCTTTTAAAGCTAATTGTTGTAGTGCTATGACCTGTGTCCTAGTGCTCACTGGCTAATCTATTTGGTTCCATAACCTTTTCCTTACAAGCTAATTAATGTAATACTTTTACTTCTTGCTTATTTGGTAATTTAAGTAGTACCACTACCCATGGCGTCTTTGGCTAATGTATGTACTACTAGAGCTAATTAATAAATTAAATAAAATCTACTTGTCACTCAATTTTTTTAAATTTAAGAGTCTAGAGTTTAACTTCAATCTACTCTCAAGTAACCTCTCTTGCCTTACTTTACAACAAAAAATGTCATTTCTGTTTAAATATACTACCCTAAAATACAAATTACTTTTTTCTTCAGATTTCTACTTCCTGTTCCGTGATGTGGATCCTCCTAGTCCTAACGATAATTCTGAGGATGGACAAGATGTCAAACAGTTTTACACCTTAGTCGATACAACTTTATATTTGTTCCAGATGACTTTGGGAGAGTTTAAAGTAGGGCAAATCATTTTTTAAATTTTCTTGCATCTTTCCATAGCATCATACACATTTTTTCAAACTAGTAGATTTGCTTTAGATTCTTTACCTCTAAAAATATATTGATTTTATTAGCAATTAACTCGGAATATCACTTGACCTATTTTATAACTAAACTAATGTCCGTGTTCCTACCCCCAGTATGGTGTGTGGAATGGCCCACAATGCACCACTAACTCATGTCCTTGTTTCTACCCCCCAGTATGGTGTTTTGGAGTGGCCCACAATGCACCACTAACTAATGTCCTTGTTTCTACCCCCCAGTATGGTGTGTTTGGAAAGGCCCACTATGCACCACTAACTAAAATAGTCTTTGCCCTATTCATGATCCTTGTCCCCATTCTACTGCTCAACATGCTGATTGCAATGATGGGGAACACGTACACTCAGGTCATCTCAAAGTCTACCAAAGAATGGTGGAAGCAGGTGAGCGTAACTTCAAAACTAACAGTGTTAATACAGGCATGAGTAAATTATGTTAATAATGTTGTAAGTCAATGATGTTAACAATGTTGTAAGTCAATGATGTTAATAATGTTGTAAGTCAATGTTGTTAATAATGTTGTAAGTCAATGATGTTAATAATGTTGTAAGTCAATGATGTTAACAATGTTGTAAGTCAATGATGTTAATAATGTTGTAAGTCAATGATGTTAATAATGTTGTAAGTCAATGATGTTAATAATGTTGTCAGTAAAGGATGTTAATAATGTTGTCAGTAAATGATGTTAATAATGTTGTCAGTAAATGATGTTAATAATGTTGTCAGTAAATGATGTTAATAATGTTGTAAGTAAATGATATTAATAATGTTGTAAGTCAATGATGTTAATAATGTTGTAAGTCAATGATGTTAATAATGTAAATGGTTCCTCAGCCCCATAACTCTATAAACAAAAAATTTATTCTGCTGGACAAAACCCAGAGAAAGGCTATGTAACTAAAATGAATTATCCCAAGTAACCGTATTTCCTCTTAAAAAGTTACATTCAATTTTGTAGCTGTAATAAAAAAAAGTTGCCAAATCTGAGAAATGTTTGCCTGTTTAGAAGTCATTGATTTATTTTCTACAAGTTATTGATTACTTGTGTAGAAGTTATTGATTTATTTTCTACAAGTTATTGATTGCTTGTGTAGAAGTTATTGATTTATTTTCTACAAGTTATTGATTACTTGTGTAGTTATTGATTTATTTTCTACAAGTTATTGATTGCTTGTGTAGAAGTTATTGATTTATTTTCTACAAGTTATTGATTGCTTGTGTAGAAGTTATTGATTTATTTTCTACAAGTTATTGATTGCTTGTGTAGAAGTTATTGATTTATTTTCTACAAGTTATTGATTGCTTGTGTAGAAGTTATTGATTTATTTTCTACAAGTTATTGATTGCTTGTGTAGAAGTTATTGATTTATTTTCTACAAGTTATTGATTGCTTGTGTAGAAGTTATTGATTTATTTTCTACAAGTTATTGATTGCTTGTGTAGAAGCTATTGATTTATTTTCTACAAGTTATTGATTACTTGTGTAGAAGTTATTGATTTATTTTCTACAAGTTATTGATTGCTTGTGTAGAAGTTATTGATTTATTTTCTACAAGTTATTGATTACTTGTGTAGAAGTTATTGATTTATTGTCTACAAGTTATTGATTGCTTGTGTAGAAGCTATTGATTTATTTTCTACAAGTTATTGATTGCTTGTGTAGAAGTTATTGATTTATTTTCTACAAGTTATTGATTGCTTGTGTAGAAGTTATTGATTTATTTTCTACAAGTTATTGATTGCTTGTGTAGAAGCTATTGATTTATTTTCTACAAGTTATTGATTGCTTGTGTAGAAGTTATTGATTTATTTTCTACAAGTTATTGATTACTTGTGTAGAAGTTATTGATTTATTTTCTACAAGTTATTGATTACTTGTGTAGAAGTTATTGATTTATTTTCTACAAGTTATTGATTACTTGTGTAGAAGTTAATGATTTATTTTCTACAAGTTATTGATTACCTGTGTAGAAGTTATTGATTTATTTTCTACAAGTTATTGATTACTTGTTTAGAAGTTATTGATTGCTTGTATAGTAGTTATTGATTTCCATTGTAGAAGTTATTGATTGATTGATTTGATATTTATATCTCGCGGGTATCCTTGCCATTTTAGCACTCTATCCATCCCTGTGGCGCTACAGCCCATGTAGGGCTTTGGCCTGCCTCACCACTTCCTTCCACTCAGACTTAACTAATGCCTTTCTTTTCCATGTTTGGACTTTCAGCTGCTGCATATCTTTTTCTACATCATCTATCCACCTAAGCCTAGATCTGCCTTTGAGCCTTTTTCCTCTGGGGTATTGGTGATGCACCCTCTTCAGTCCTCTGTCATTTGGCATTCTCTTTAGGTGTCCTGCCCAGCGAAGCCTGCCTTTTTTTTATATCTGCCACTATCGTGGGATCGTGATATAGACTGTATAATTCCTGGTTGGTTCATATTCTCCATCCATATTCATCCTTTCTTGGCCCATATATTTTCCTGAGAACTTTCCTCTCTCATGTGTTGAATAGGTTTTCTGCTGTTTTTGTTAGGGTCCAAGTTTCACTTGCATATGTTACAACTGGACTGATCACAGTTTTATAAATAGTTTTCTTTGTTTCTCTTGTAATGTTTTTACTTTTGAGTATTTTATGACTACAGAAGTAAGCCCTGTTTCCGGCTGATATTCTTTCTTTTATTTCTGTTAGTAATTCATTTCTTTCATTTAACAAGGATCCTAGGTATTTGAATTGATTTACTTTTTCAAAAGTTTGGTTTCTAATTTTAATTGTTTCATCTGTTTGTTCCTCTGTTATCATGGTCATGTATTTTGTTTTTTGGTTGTTAACTTCCAGCCCTGCTTGTAGAGATGCGTCTTCTAATTCAATAAAGGATTTTGATATGTCTTTAATACTTTTCCCAGAAGTGCTATGTCATCAGCAAATGCAAGATACTGAAGTGGTTGGTTGTAGAGTGTGCCCGTTGTTTGTGGGTCTTGAGTTTCCCTCAGAAATATCCTGTTATCATTCCTTGAGTGTCAATGTGTATGTTTCTAATAACTCTCTCTAACGTTAGGTTAAAGAGCATACAAGACAGTGAGTCTCCCTGTCTTAGCACTCTGGTCCTCCGAAATCTATTGTAACAAAAAAGTTTTTAATTCTTTCTTAAATGATTTTTTATCATTTACAATTCCCCTCAAAGATTGAGGCAAACTGTTCCATAATTTTGGTGCTATCTCTTCAAAAGAGCGCACTCCGTACAAATTTTTTCTGTGTTCATCCACACTAGGAAGACTCAGTAAGTACTGTGTTGAAGACCGCAGGCTCTTCAAGGATACATGTTCATAAATCAGTCCCTTTAGATATTCCCGTGCTGAGCCATCTATGCAAGTGTACACTAGGGACAGAATTTTGTAGTTAATGCGCTCACTCACAGGAACCCAATGGAGATCTTGTAGAACTGGAGTGATCTGGTCAGATTTTTTCATCCGTGATACAATGCGTGTTGCAGTATTTTGTATCTTTTGGAGTCTTTGAATTTGGTTCTGAGGTAAACCCAACAAACTACTGCAACAATCTTGACTGGATTAGAGCTACTGCTGCAGCATTGGCTGTTCTCCTATTGAGTTGAGGACGCAGCTGACCCAGAGCACGCAGATGACAGAAGCATGCCTTAATGACAGATCTGATATGGGGAATCATACTAAGTTTACTGTCAATATAAAAGCCAAGGTCTCTGACAGTTGAAGACAGCAGAATCTCTGATTCACCAACTTTTATTGATGCAATGGTAACTTTCCAAAGATTGGCGTCTGAACCACAAATAATTGCCTCAGTCTTATCATCATTTAATTTTAGTCTGTTTGATGACATCCAATCTTTCACAGCAAGACAGCAGTCCTCCACAGCCTGAACAGCAGCAGCACACTCTAACGGATCAGGGCGGAAACACTTGTATAGTTCTGTGTCGTCTGCAAATATTTTGCGGGAAATACCATGACTTTCAATAATTTTGCTGAGCTGGCTAGTGTACATGGAGAACAGAATAGGACCTAAAACTGAGCCCTGTGGCACACCGCAGGTAATGGAAGTGTCCATGGAAGATGCCTGTTTCTCTACAATACGCTGAGTCCTGTCAGTCAAATAAGAAGAAAACCAGCAAAGTGCGGTGCCGGCCACATTCAGAAGTCTTGACAGAAGAAGCTCATGGTCAATCACATCAAAGGCAGCACTGAGATCCAACAGAACCAAAATTGTCAGATCGCCACCATCAGCACTACAAAGAACATCATTCATAACACGGAGTAGTGCTTGTTAAGAAGTTATTGTTTGCTTGTGTAGAAGTTATTGATTGCTAGTGCAGTAGTTATTGTTTGCTTGTGTAGACGTTATTGATTGCTAGTCTAGAAGTTATAGATTGCTTGTGTAGTAGTTATTGATTGCTTGTGTAGTAGTTATTGATTGCTTGTGTAGAAGTTATTGATTGCTTGTGTAGAGGTTATTGATTGCCTGTTTAGAAGTAATTGATTGCTCGTCTAGAAGTTATGGATTGCTTGTATAAAAATTATTATTTGCTTGTCTACAAGCTATTGATTGCTTGTGTAGAAGTTATTGATTGCCTGTTTAGAATGTATTGATTGCGTGTGTAGTAGTTATTGATTGCTTGTGTAGAAGTAATGGATTTTTTGTTTGACTCAAATCAACATGGCAGTGCCATTGCTATGACATTAATATCAGTGGGACTCAAATCGACATGGCAGTGCCATTGCTATGACATTGAATATTATTGATGGAAATATCAATCAATTTCAATCGGAATCTTCTGAGGAAGATAATTGATAACTAGAATCAAGTGATATAGAGGACATCATGAACTGTGTATTAGCATCCTCAGGTGCAGAGATGGATTCTAATTAGTTTTACTTTTTTGTAAGGTTACTAGAAATCTCAAGAAACGTCTCTAAAATATACTTGATGTCTCTAATGTATACCTGATGTCTCTAATCCTAACTCTAACACAAGCAACATTCTTGTCCAATTTCAGTGGGCTAAAATTGTTATAGTCTTGGAGAGAGGGATCTCAAAGAAGAAGCTGATAGAGTATCAAAAGTCGTACTCGGTCAAGTTGGCCGGCAAGCCACCCCCTAATGATGGGAGTCCTCCTCCACCGGATGAGAGAGCCCTGGTGGTCATCAAACTCTGTGAGAAATCCAGAGCCAAGAGACGCAAAGGGGCAGTGCTGCGGTGGAAGGTTGGTACATTGGCTCTGTTTGTACATTGGCTCTGTTTGTACGTTGGCTCTGTTTGTACATTGGCTCTGTTTGTACATTGGTTTTGTTTGTACATTGGCTCTGTTTGTACATTGGTTGTGTTTGTAAATTACAGTAGAGTGTTGTGTTGTTGTTAAACACTGTAGAGTTTTGTGTTTATTTCAAATACAGTAGTGTTGTGTTTTTGTCCAAGACTGAAGAGTTTTTCTTTTCGTGAAACACAGTAGAGTTTTTACTTCAAATACAGTAGTATTGTGTTTTTTTTCAAATACAGTAGTGTTGTGTTTTTGTCCAAGACTGAAGAGTTTTTCTTTTCGTGAAACACAGTAGAGTTTTTGTGTTTTTTGTCAAGAGTGTTCAGTTTTTTTTATCTTATTTTTTTTTAAATTTGTTTTCAAGAAAACTTAATGAAAAAACCACTAAATGAATTCACTTTAACAGTTATTTATTTTATAACACTGTCTAGAAAATGTTTTCAATGGATGAGATATAAAAATTTCAGCACTTTCAAATATTAAATGAAATAAAAATAGACTGCATGTAAAAATTAACTTGAATTATAATTTTCAGTTAGTTAAATTGTGAGTGTCAGTTAGTTAAATTGTGAGTGTAAGTTAGTTAAATTGTGAGTGTAAGTTATTTGAATTGTGATGTCAGTTAGTTAAATTGTGAGTGTCAGTTAGTTAAATTGTGATGTCAGTTAGTTAAATTGTGATGTCAGTTAGTTGAATTGTGAGTGTCAGTTAGTTAAATTGTGATGTCAGTTAGTTAAATTGTGATGTCAGTTAGTTGAATTGTGAGTGTCAGTTAGTTGAATTGTGAGTGTCAGTTAGTTGAATTGGGAGTGTAAGTTAGTTGAATTGTGATGTCAGTTAGTTGAGTTGTGAGTGTCAGTTAGTTGAATTGTGAGTGTCAGTTAGTTGAATTGTGAGTGTCAGTTAGTTGAATTGTGAGTGTCAGTTAGTTGAATTGTGATGTCAGTTAGTTGAATTGTGATGTCAGTTAGTTGAATTGGGATGTCAGTTAGTTGAATTGTGATGTCATTTAGTTGAATTGTGATGTCAGTTAGTTAAATTGTGATGTCAGTTAGTTGAATTGTGAGTGTCAGTTAGTTAAATTGTGATGTCAGTTAGTTAAATTGTGAGTGTCAGTTAGTTAAATTGGGAGTGTAAGTTAGTTAAATTGTGATGTCAGTTAGTTGAGTTGTGAGTGTCAGTTAGTTGAATTGTGAGCGTCAGTTAGTTGAATTGTGATGTCAGTTAGTTGAATTGTGATGTCAGTTAGTTGAATTGGGATGTCAGTTAAATGAATTGTGATGTCATTTAGTTGAATTGTGATGTCAGTTAGTTAAATTGTGATGTCAGTTAGTTGAATTGTGAGTGTCAGTTAGTTGAATTGTGAGTGTCAGTTAGTTGAATTGTGAGTGTCAGTTAGTTGAATTTAGGCGTCAGTTAGTTGAGACTTGAACTAAAGAAAATTTCTGTTTCAGATGTTTGGCAAGGAAATCATTCGACAGAGAAAGATGTGGCAGAAGAAGAATAATGAAAGCCAACCATTTGCCCTTTCTCAGTCCATGACAAAAGGTCAGTTGGAGGATGACAACGCTCTGTCCAGTACAGTGGCCCAATTAGCTTGGGAAAAGGACATTGACCTGACGAAAGGTCACCCATTTGTGGCTGATGCAGACTACATCACGCCTCGCTCCCCGTCCCTCAACTCCCCGACGCATCGGTATTCACCCGTCCATTTGGGCAACGGCTCCGCCTCCTTCTATAACAACACATCAGGGTCAGAACTGAAAGAGATTCCGTCTGTGCAGATTACCCTGGGCCCCGTCAAGAAGAAGAGTTATCTGGTCTACAACAGGGTCGCACCTTTGTTTTCTCCCAGGACAGATCAAGAGGAGACAACCTTCTCTGATATATCAGACGGCATCAACGCAAGGCTTGGGCCTGAAAATGTTGATTTCTCACCTCCGGAATATCCGGGAGGTCATCAGTCGTCTCAGCAAGCCTCTCTCTTACAAAACAATTCTGATCCATCCTGGCAAGATGGTGCCGTCGAACTTTCTCGCTGGGCAGATAAAACGTCCGATATAGAGCCACTGCAGATATCTATAAAGAGGAAACTAGCAAAGCATCAGGACAGAAAAAGTCAATTCACTTTCACTAATCCCCTGGCCATGGGAAGAAATGCTTCCGATTTGGGATTAGACAATGACAGGGAATCTCAGGCCTCAAGTCAGACTGGTCAAATGATTCCAGACTCCTGTTGGACAGAGGAGTCGATTCCTAATACCAGAAAAAATAAAGTCAAAAGGAAATTGAAGAAATCAAAAGTCAGAAGCAAGAAAAAGCATCAAGAGACCAAGGGCTCTAACTCTTCTAGCCTGACACTCATAGACAGTGGTGGAAGTAGTAAGGCCTAGACCAGCTTTAGATTGGAGCATTGCATTTAACTTGTGATATGTCTAACTTCTGTTAGTTGCTGTTTAAATCTAACTTTTGTTAGTTGCTGTTTAAATCTAAAGTCTGTTAGTTGCTGTTTAAATCTAACTTCTGTTAGTTAATGGATAAATCTAACTTCTGTTAGTTGCTGTTTAAATCTAACTTCTGTTAGTTAATGGATAAATCTAACTTCTGTTAGTTGCTGTTTAAATCTAACTTCTGTTAGTTAATGGATAAATCTAACTTCTGTTAGTTAATGGATAAATCTAACTTCTATTAGTTGCTGTTTAAATCTAACCTCTGTTCGCTGCTGTTTAAATCTAAATTTTTTAGTTAATGGATATATCTAGCTTCTGTTAGTTGCTGTTTGAATCTAACTTCTGTTAGTTAATGGATAAATCTAACTTCTATTTGATTTTGGATAAATCTAACTTATGTTAATTGCAGGTGATTTTTATGTGTAAATATATTTGGCCATGAATTTCTTTCTAAACATGCACAGTTTTTTTCTTGCTAGACTTATCTCTCTCTGGCTCATTTGTTTTTTGGCCATGTTGAGAGATCAATCAATCACTGTCCCTATCATGTACTTAAAAACTTACTGTTAAATAATGCCAAATAGTGTGGATCAATTCTGTACATCTTTTGTATTATACCACTGTAGTCGATTAATTATGTAATATAAAACTCCAATCAAGTAATTTTAACATACAAATACATTCAAGTAATTTTAAGAAATAAGTATCTTCAAGTAATGCTCATTGTTTTATTTCCCAATCTTATTTGAAGATTTGTTGTTGTTTTTTTTTCTGTCTCAAGACATGTTTGATATTTGATGTAATACACTGTCTTGTCTAGATTTCCTATGAAGTTTTACTTTGATCACCAATTTAAAGAATAAAATTAGCTAGAACCCTTAGATTACCTCCCCAACCCTTAGATTACCTCCCCTTATATTCCCGCATAAAATAGAGCTAATCTCTAAATAGATTACTTCATATGAAGAACTACATGAAATATCTTAGTCATCATATTTGAAATGTGCTACTATGCATAGTCATAGTATCTGGCCCCTATGATACTACACATTGTAGCACACTCAATAGCCAGCAATAAAAATGGTCTTCCTAGTTAATTTTTTCAAGCAAACTTTGAACTGCTGATTACTGTACTATACAAATACTTTTATTTTGAACTGCTGATAACTGTACTATACAAAACTTTTATTTTGAACTGCTGATAACTGTACTATATAAAACTTTTATTTTGAACTGCTGATAACTGTACTATACAAAACTTTTATTTTGAACTGCTGATAACTGTACTATACAAATACTTTAATTATTTGAAATTGTTTTGTTATAACTTTTAGATGACAGCTTTTTTGAACAAAGTCCAAGTCTCAATGTTACTGACAGTGTATTTGAACAAAGTCCAATTGTCAATGTTATTGACAGTGTATTTTCTTAATGTTATTTACAGTTTATTTTAACAAAGTCCAAATCTCAATGTTATTCTCTTCATTTCTTCTGATGTGAAACTGTTAAAGAAAATTGTTAACTTGTTGATTTATTTCTAGTATCTTAAATTGATTAGACTAAAGTTTTTTATATGAATTTAAGTGTATTGAATATTTCTTTACATTATTATATACATTTATTTGGAGAAAGAGTTTGTTTACAAACTTGAACATATGTGTGTTAAACCTAAAAAGTTTTACTGCTGTTATAACATTAAAAACCCTCAAAGATCTTTGCCAAACAGAAGATGTAAACTTTTTAAAACTATACAAGTTTTACTTCTGGTATATTCATTACAAGCCCCCACAGACCTTTGCTGCTGATTCACCTTAACTGCTGATTCACCCTAACTGCTGATTCACCCTAACTGCTGATTCACCCTTACTGCTGATTCACCCTAACTGCTGATTCACCCTAACTGCTGCTGACCTTAACTACTGATTCCCCCTAAACCACTTCATTTTATAATTTATAGAGACTTTAAAGCAACAGGTATTCTTTTTTTATACATTCCTCTAACTCTAATTATTTTTTACTATGTACAATAATATATAACATGGTGTCCTACTGCATATCTTTTACATTATGGCTGGTGATAATATGATAGGTGATTTGTCTCTGATCATTTTTAAAAGAGACAAACTATGATCAGTATTCTAATCAGGGTACAGTGTATTCCAGATATTCTTGGTTAACCTGAATATAACTTGACCCTAAGAATATAATTTGACCCTATGAATATAATTTGACCCGATGAATATAACTTGACCCTATTGGAAATAATTTTTCTATACAGTATTGATGTGTACATAGATTTTTATAGAGAAAAGACATTGGATATTTCATTTGTTTTAAAACTCATCCGGCCCATCCACAATGGATGTCCATGGGAGTGATGCTTTATTTTAAATTGTTTATAAGTTCCATCCAAACATATTATAGTTGCGGTATACAAAGACACTTTATACTTTTAAATTCCTGTTTTCATTTTGTTATTTTCTTTACTTCATGTTTTTATAATGACTGGTTTTATGTTAAGCATTCCAAGTTCTAATTGGCAAATTTCGACGTTAAGTCTACAAGGCCTAAACTAGTCACTGATAGAATTATGGAGCAGTGTCTAATTGATAGAAATATGGAGCAGTATCAAATTGATAGAAATATGGAGCAGTGTCAAATTGATAGAAATATGGAGCAGTATCAAATTGATAGAAATATGGAGCAGTATCAAATTGATAGAAATATGGAGCAGTATCAAATTGATAGAAATATGGAGCAGTATCAAATTGATAGAAATATGGAGCAGTATCAAATTGATAGAAATATGGAGCAGTGTCAAATTGATAGAAATATGGAGCAGTATCAAATTGATAGAAATATGGAGCAGTATCAAATTGATAGAAATATGGAGCAGTATCAAATTGATAGAAATATGGAGCAGTATCAAATTGATAGAAATATGGAGCAGTATCAAATTGATAGAAATATGGAGCAGTGTCAACAAACAAATTGAAAAATGAAGAAAAAAAAGCAAAAAAAAAAACCCCACGTTAAATTTATTAAAAATTACTTCAAATTAAATATTTAACTTGAATATTTTTGTTTCAGGTACTCAATAATTTGCAATAAGATTATGAAAGTTGCTAGTTATTAACAATTCTTGGCTGCTACATGAAAATCATATAACTTAACTAGTTTTTAATAACTCATGGCTGCTACTGCTACATGAATAAATATTATAAGAATGGACAATATCTTATCTAATGTTTACACATAAAATTGTTGAAGACATAAAAATGAACTTATTGTTTAGTAAGTGAATTGATTGGTATGATATCAATAGACCATATAAATAAAACCAACAATGTTTTTGTTGCTTTATTTTGTTTCAATAGTTTCATAAACATGATGCCAATATTTTGCCCAACAATTTTAATTATTTCCAGGAAGAGCAGAGTGCTCTGTTCTTGTTTTATTTGTATCAGCAGTGCATCAATCATTCAATCACTGAAACCAATTCAGGTACCTGTATTTCTAAAACAGAAATTAGAGCAGTATCAGCTTCTTTCTTTGAAGATGGTCTGGCCAACCTGAAACTGTATCCCAAGCTTCAATATAACTTAGTGTTTGGGTCATGAGAAGTTGAGGACTAAAAATTGAAACAGTGATTTAAAATAATTTTAAGGGTAGCCGCCACCCATTATTTTATTTTGTTATGGTTTTCTCCTGACCTCCTACCCCACACACCCCCTTCTCACTATGCCCTCCACCCCACACCCCCTTCTTACACTTGTTCTCCCCACTCATGCAAAACAAGGATGGGAAAAAACCTTTAAAAAAATGACGCATCTAAACAACTGATGTGTTGGCAAGAAACTTGCGCAATATTCCAAAGGTGTTCCATGCATCTGTCCAAGAGAGGCCGTCCTGTTTCAAATAGATACGTCATCAGGCAGCAGGTACATTACATACAATGGGATAGACCAGGGGTCGGGAACCTATGGCGAGCCATATGTGGCGCTATTGATGGCTACATCTGGCTCGCAGACAAATGTTCGATTATAAAAAGAAGTCGCATTAATGGTAAGAAATACTCATTATTGATTAGCAACACCATAACAATGTTATAAAAAAGAATTCAGAGACATAATTATTGCATTTTTAGTGTTGAAATGACACAAAATGCACAGATTTTACTTGAACTTTTAGTTGTAAACAGAATGTATGGCTCTCACAGAGTTACTTTTCAATATACTTGGTTTCCATGGCTCTCACAGAGTTACTTTTCAATATACTTGGTTTCCATGGCTCTCACAGAGTTACTTTTCAATATACTTGGTTTCCATGGCTCTCACAGAGTTACTTTTCAATATACTTGGTTTCCATGGCTCTCACAGAGTTACTTTTCAATATATTTGGTTTCCATGGCTCTCACAGAGTTACTTTTCAATATATTTGGTTTCCATGGCTCTCACAGAGTTACTTTTCAATATATTTGGTTTCCATGGCTCTCACAGAGTTACTTTTCAATATATTTGGTTTCCATGGCTCTCACAGAGTTACTTTTCAATATATTTGGTTTCCATGGCTCTCACAGAGTTACTTTTCAATATATTTGGTTTCCATGGCTCTCACAGAGTTACTTTTCAATATATTTGGTTTCCATGGCTCTCACAGAGTTACTTTTCAATATATTTGGTTTCCATGGCTCTCACAGAGTTACTTTTCAATATATTTGGTTTCCATGGCTCTCACAAATTTACTTTTCAATATATTTGGTTTCCATGGCTCTCACAGAGTTACTTTTCAATATATTTGGTTTCCATGGCTCTCACAAATTTACTTTTCAATATATTTGGTTTCCATGGCTCTCACAAATTTACTTTTCAATATATTTGGTTTCCATGGCTCTCACAAATTTACTTTTCAATATATTTAGACAAAAAGGTTCCCGACCCCTGGGATAGACAACATTGCGGCTAGTACAAAGGAAAACGACCCTCATCTGAAAAAGACCTTTAGGGAAGGGAATATGTTAAGCTGTATGACAAAACAGCAAGTTTTGCAAACAGCTGCGTCCACATGGCTTGTACCCAAAGTCAGAAGGGAAAGCATGGAGGGGACTACGCACAAGGAGTTCTGGCGGATTCTTGTCACTTCTGAAACATTTAGAAACATTGGATGTCAGGTTTGGCGAGGAGAATGGAAAGGTTTTTATCGGTTGTTAGGATGACATGAGAGAATAAGTTTGATCCTGTAGCCATTTTTCACTTGTCATTACCATAATTTTTTTTAGTGTAAGAGTAACAATAATAATCAACGGTAACTGCTTTATAGGTTTTTAATTGACTGACACAACTTTAAAATAAAATTTGAAAAATGAATTTGACAAGTAACAAGGCACAGTATTAATGATTTAATGAAATCACATTGTCAAGCTTACATTTACAAACAATTGGACAAGAACTTGACAACAAAGTAACAAATTGATAACAAAAACATAACAAAATAAACATATCTTTCAATAGCTGAATCTTTTCAACAAAAATGTTTAAAGCAAGAAAAAATGGAATTTTCCTAATCCGTAAAAATGAAATTTAAATAATCAACTTCTCCCTTAATTTTATGAAACTGGTGAGACAAAGCCATACTGAAATCACATCAATGTCAAAAAACTCTACAATTGATAGTTTTAAATATAATACACTTAAAAGTCTTAGAAAAAATTGGATTCTTAAAAACAAATGTGATGTCTCAGGCTATATAACTGGTCACCTCAACATGAACAGCTTGGACTTGGCAGAAACCAAGTGCATCCTTAGTAAAAAATTTGATGTCTCAGTCTATAGCTTGTCTAAACCCCAACAGCTAAGACAGGAACAAATTTGATGTCTAAGACACCATGAAAAATATATGCAAGATGTTGACATTGTCTACAAAATTTATAAATAGAGAAGAGATGTCAAGACAGAGCTATTGGATAAAAGGCCACTAATCCAATTTTCAACACAAAAGATTTTCCACATCTGTTTCAATTTTAGGCCATTGTTTTCAAATCATTTCTTCATCACTTGTCGAATTAGCGGTACTCCAATACCTGTAACCGAAATGTTTCTCTAACAATTATCTAATAAACATATTGGCGCAAGTGGAAATAAGTCCTGTAAAGCAGGCCCTGTCTGTTCATGGGTATCATCAACAAGAGTGCCAGGGATTGTATTGGTGTCTGGCAGATATTAAAGTACACCTTAAACTCAAACTGCCCAATACTATAAATTATAGTATTGTATAATTCTTATGTTTGTAAAAATTCAAAGTTCAGATGCCACAGAGGAATTGATCTTGTCCTACTGGACAAAGTGACACGTTCTCACCAGTCTCTAAGTTTGTATGCCATATATATTAGACAATTAATGACATAAATAATAATACTTTGAATGTCTGTTATGCTAAAATTGTAACATTTTTATGTCAACTTATTGTACTCACTGCAGAACTCAATATATCCAAACGAGTCAATGGTTAGCTGGCATGATGGAGGAATGTTGCAAAACTAAAATCCACTCCAAGTTTGATTGCAGGGTCTCGTTTGATTAAATCTGGTCACCTTTAAAAGGATTTGAACATAAGCTTCAAACAAACTGTCCTGTTGTTGAAAAATAACATTTCTGAAAACTTAACAAGGAGATGACTCAGAAATCAGAAGAATGAATTCATAAAAAATAGTTTATACAGCAAAAAACCCAGTGAAATAATGAACTTGGGCGCTAAATAAGCTCCTCACATTTGTAAATAAAATTATTTTCATGGATAAAAATTGATAACAGGGTTTACACAAAATTCTGAATTTGAACATGTAGCAAGTAGAGCCCAGTTTGCATTTGAGGAAGTAGCAGGTCTGCATTCTAAAAAATTATTTTAAACATTTATTTAAAAAATGAGCAATTGAATATTTAATTTTAAAGACAGCCAAGTATTGATATAGCTAAATATGTTTTTAAAGACAGCCAAGTTTTGATATAGCTAAAAATGATATGATTATATTTAGAGCCAGCCAAACAATACATCTAAAAATCATTTATTTAAAGACAGACAAGTATAGATAGATCTGAAAATGTTATGAGCAAAGTTTTGAACCACTGTCAAGGTCAATTAAATAAAGAGATGCAGAGCAGACGTCAAGAAGATGAGATACATGGATATCAAGTATTCAATTTACACATGTCTTTTCACAGCCACGTAACATATTGAAACAATGATTGGATAAAAGTGTTAAGTTCATGAGAAATGAGGCAAAACATGAAAAGCCATTCATCATCAATAAAATATAAATGCTATTATTTTATTGCCAAAGAACACAGAGAAAAAGTAATTCTCAGATATGTCTAACCCGTGAATAAAAATTCTGTTGTAGAACAAAACCTCGGTGAATTCTAAGAATATAATGAAAGCTTAAAATAAAAATCTTAATCATGGCAAAGTTCATGGGACTCCCTGGATTAATGGATTGTATAAATGTCTTCTGCCATCCTGGTTATACCTGATAGGCCTGTCATTAAAGTATGTCAACTTTAGCACCTGTCATCAAGAGTTGTTTAAATCAAAATTTAACTAGTTTTAAACATTTCACGAATGCCAAGAAAGTCATATTAAAATAGACATTGTATTCTATTACAATAACCATTGATTGCAATCCCATGATTTAATGCTACTTTATAGAAGACTGTCAAACTTATCTAAATGCTTACAGTTTACAATGACATCAAATCTTAAATCTCATTGATATACAAAACAGCATTAAAATAAATAGTTCTGTCATTTGTTTTCTCCCAACAGTATTAGGAATTTTCAAACTCACGTATTGTGGTACATATTACTATTACACCAGTAACAAATACCCATCGTAGACATATACATAGATAAGCAGAACTGTACATAAATGTGGTGCACACACATGATGCCATGTACATAAATGTGTTACACACATGTGATGCCATGCACATAAATGTGATGCCATGTACATATGTGTTACACATGTGATGCCATGTACATAAATGTGTTACACACATGTGATGCCATTAAGAGGCTAACAAAAACGTTGATCCAACTCCACAGCCCATCACAACAACATGACTTAACTCTCTTTGGAGTTGTCCACCTTTATGTCTTAAAAACCTTTTAAAACTCATTTTTAATTTAAATTGCTACACATCTGGCTTAACTGTGCCGCATTGTTTACTTAACTCAGTTACACATCTGGCTTAACTGCGCCGCATTATTTACTTAACTCAGTTACACATCTGGCTTAACTGCGCCGCATTATTTACCTAACTCAGTTACACATCTCACTTTGACCCATACATGAAATGGATCATCCATTGGATGGCACATAAATCTTCTGTTACAGATATTACACTTTATTAAACAAATAATCCTTGTTTCCCCAGCTCTATTCTGTTAAGGACATGTCCAGAGAGGTGATCTCAAGCCAGCAATGGAGGGGGAGGGGGGGGGTGATCTCAAGCCAGCAATGGAGGGGGAGGGGGGGGTGATCTCAAGCCAGCAATGGAGGGGTTAGGGTGCTAACAAGCGCCTTTCCCTCATAGATTTTTACAGAAGTCACCTTTACCATTTCTATCCAGATGTCTAATGTCATGTTTCTCTGGACTCCACTACAGCTCCCAGCACATACAGCTCCCAGCACATATGTCTACGAACATGTCAATATCTATCAACAAGCACATATCTATAAGGGTGAAGCTGATGAAATGAGTAAATACTGTAGTATCTCCCTGTTTTATTAACATCCACAAATGACAGGTAAAGCTACTGACCACTAAATAACAGTTGCTATCAATGTATCACAAATATTAATGCTTGTCTGTAGAGTAGAAGTCTTATCAATGTGTCTGGTAGAGTAGAAGTCTTATCAATGTGTCTGGTAGAGTAGAAGTCTTATCAATGTGTCTGGTAGAGTAGAAGTCTTATCAATGTGTCTGGTAGAGTAGAAGTCTTATCAACGTGTCTGGTCGAGTAGGAGTCTTATCAATATATAATATAATCAGACTGATCAATACAATTGTGTCAATATAATCAGACTGATCAATACAATTGTATCAATATAATCAGACTGATCACTTATTCCATTATTTCAATGTAAAAGTTTGCTAAGCAGAGACTATTTTGATACCTGTTATGAAATCCGCCAACTTAAACAGGTGTCAGTTTGTAGCGATACATTCATCAGTTGGAAGCGATACATTGACTGTGGTCACAGTTCGGACATTGAGTCCACTTTACAAAAAGTTTGACCAACTAATCTCTAATAATCGTCCACTGCAGTGTTGATGTACATAAACCCCCACGAGCTTCTAAAATAACTAGTTTAACAAAATCTAAACATCATACAAGCCACACCACTGCCTGACTGATAACACCACTACCTGTTGACCACACCGCTACCTTACTGACCAAACAGTTACACAATAAAAAAAAAAACGTTGACCTGTACCAAATTTATATAGCACATTCCTCGAACAGTTCTCTAATAATGAAACAAATTACATCAGCAGAGAAATGTAACAATGATAAAGAACATCAGTACTAGTTTTTTTGTTTGTTTTTCTTCAGGTATATCAATCATTGATTCTGGCTGAAATTTTATATACAAGAACAATAATGGAGTTGCTAACTACAGCTGCTACATCATGGTAGCTAACTACTGCTGCCACAGCATGGAAGCCATGACTTTCCGCCACCTAGCAAAGAGCGACTGTTCAAATTTATGCTGCTGTTCTGTCCTGGATCCATGTTTGCGTCATCTCCAAACCTCCGTTTTAGTTCCTGAAGATTATTAAAGAGTCGAGTTTATTCAGATGACTCTATATTTCCACAAGTTAAATTGATGATTTAAAACAAAGACTAAATCATATCATAACATTTTAGGACCCGATGCGACATTTTAAAACAAATTATTGACGGTACGTGATGTTTTTAAGCTATTTGAGTGGTTATAACTATAATATTTTAATAAAATTTACCACCATGAACTTGAACTGCTTGATTTTGTTCAATTTAAGTATATAAGAGCTATTCCCTTATATTAAAATGGCACATATTTATTTTAATGACCGGAAAACTATACATCATCAGAAGTGTAAATTTAAATACCACTAAAAGCTATCTAAATAATTGTTCATACAACTAAATGTTATCTAAGTTTTAAATATGATGACTACGAATTTAATAGCAGAGAATTAAGAGAGTTTTCAGCCAAAAATCATCATTTAGGCATCTGTTGTTTTGATTTAAAATATTATACACCAGTTGGAAAACTTCTCTTGTTCAGCCAAACAAAGTTTAAGCACTACATAAATGATATAAAGCTTTTAAATTTATAATGTAAGAGGAGTGCAGGTGAATTTCAACAAAGAGTGCAGGTGAATTTCAACAAAGAGTGCAGGTGAATTTCAACAAAGAGGTGCAGTTGAATTTCAACAAAGAGTTAAGATGAATTTCAACAAAGAGTTCAGGTGAATTTCAACAAAGAGTGCAGGTGAATTTCAAAAAAGAGTGCAGGTGAATTTCAACAAAGACTGCAAGTAAATTTCAGCAAAGAGTGCAGGTGAATTTCAACAAAGAGAGCAAGTGAATTTCAACAAAGAGTTCAGGTGCATTTTAACAAAGAGTGCTCATGAATTTCAACAAAGAGTGCAGGTGAATTTCAACAAAGAGTGCAGGTGAATTTCAACAAAGAGTGCAGGTGAATTTCAACAAAGAGTGCAGGTGAATTTCAACAAAGAGTGCAGTTGAATTTCAACAAAGAGTTAAGATGAATTTCAACAAAGAGTTCATGTGAATTTCAACAAAGAGTGCAGGTGAATTTCAACAAAGAGTGCAGGTAAATTTCAGCAAAGAGTGCAGGTGAATTTCAACGAAGAGTTCAGGTGCATTTTAACAAAGAGTGCTCATGAATTTCAACAAAGAGTGCAGGTGAATTTCAACAAAAAGTTCAGGTGCATTTTAACAAAGAGCGCTCATGAATTTCAACAAAGAGTTCAGGTGAATTTCAACAAAGAGTTCATGTGAATTTCAACAAAGAGTGCAGGTAAATTTCAGCAAAGAGCGCAGGTGAATTTTAACGAAGAGTTCAGGTGCATTTTAACAAAGAGTGCTCATGAATTTCAACAAAGAGTGCAGGTGAATTTCAACAAAGAGTGCAGGTGAATTTCAACAAAGAGTGCTGGTGAATTTCAACAAAGAGTGCAGGTGAATTTCAACAAAAAGTTCAGGTGCATTTTAACAAAGAGCGCTCATGAATTTCAACAAAGAGTTCAGGTGAATTTCAACAAAGAGTGCAGGTGAATTTCAACAAAGAGTGCAGTTGAATTTCAACAAAGAGTTAAGATGAATTTCAACAAAGAGTTCATGTGAATTTCAACAAAGAGTGCAGGTGAATTTCAACAAAGAGTGCAGGTAAATTTCAGCAAAGAGTGCAGGTGAATTTCAACGAAGAGTTCAGGTGCATTTTAACAAAGAGTGCTCATGAATTTCAACAAAGAGTGCAGGTGAATTTCAACAAAAAGTTCAGGTGCATTTTAACAAAGAGCGCTCATGAATTTCAACAAAGAGTTCAGGTGAATTTCAACAAAGAGTTCATGTGAATTTCAACAAAGAGTGCAGGTAAATTTCAGCAAAGAGCGCAGGTGAATTTTAACGAAGAGTTCAGGTGCATTTTAACAAAGAGTGCTCATGAATTTCAACAAAGAGTGCAGGTGAATTTCAACAAAGAGTGCAGGTGAATTTCAACAAAGAGTGCTGGTGAATTTCAACAAAGAGTGCAGGTGAATTTCAACAAAAAGTTCAGGTGCATTTTAACAAAGAGCGCTCATGAATTTCAACAAAGAGTTCAGGTGAATTTCAACAAAGAGTGCAGGTGAATTTCAGCAAAGAGTGCAGGTGAATTTCAGCAAAGAGTTCAGGTTAATTTCAACACAAACCTTGTTGATTAAATTTTCTAATGTTCTTTTATGCATGATACTTAAATGAATCTGAGATCTTACTTTTGCCATTTTTAGGAATGTATCATCAACGTTAGTGTTTTCTTTAGCGCTGGTTTCAACAGCACCAATAAAGTTCTGGGAATGAGCCAGTGACTTGGCCTCCTCGCGGTTGACCTCACGGAGACTATCGAGGTCACATTTGTTGCCTTTGGTGAATGAGAAAGAAAAGAAGCAAGCAATAGTATTCATGCATTTTAAGATATTTTGTATGTTTTTTCTTTTTTTTTTTAACTTTTAAAAAGATGTGAATTTGTTGAAATCTCATATTGTACACTGGAAACTGTAAAGTTAAAATTGTTTTAATTAATCTTAGGATATATGTGAGATACATAGCTTTAAATATAGAGACAATAACATAATTTGACTCAATATAAATAAAACAGTGTCTAAAACTGTTCAACTAAGAGTCTCTTCTTATTTCAAATAATTAAGATAATGATTAAAATGAATTCATCTCTCCATTGATGACCCACCAACAAGTAACTGTACAACATTGGAGCCAGCGTAACGCTTGACATCATCAAGCCATCGAGGTATAGCTTCAAAGGTACTTCGTTTACTTATATCATAAGCGATGATGACACCATTGGCACTTCGATAATAGCTCTGAGTTATTGTTCTAAATCGTTCCTGACCGGCGGTATCCCAGATTTGAAGCTGAGGAGAAGAAGTAATTTGATTATCTAATTTATGAAAAAGTTTATCTATAATTCTTCACTGACCAGTTTAGGTATGTAATGAATGAAATTGAGATTTACAATAGACCCCATGACCTATTGTTATTGCTGGAGAAGCAGTTATTAACATGATTCCTTTCACAATAAACAGATTGGTGCACACTATTTTTATAGCATCTTAAAGCATCTACAATATTCTAACTCTTATAGTATCTGAAAGTATCTACTGTAGTCTAATTGTTATAGTATCGAAAAGCATCTACTGTATTCTGACTAATCAGATGTCAGATTAATAACCCCCTGTATTCTAGGTCTTTATAGTTTAAGTATTAGCTAACACTATTTTATAACCTTTTACTTTTAATATTTACACCACCGCCCTGTTTAATCAAAGTGGTAAATATAAATAATATTATAAGTGGCTTAAATGTTGAGTCATGATCATTGGAATACAATAAATACATTGTCATGATCATTGGAATACAATAAATACATTGTCATGATCATTGGAATACAATAAATACATTGTCATGATCATTGGAATACAATAAATACATTGTCATGATCATTGGAATACAATAAATACATTGTCATGATCATTGGAATACAATAAATACATTGTCATGATCATTGGAATACAATAAATACATTGTC
>CAXITT010000104.1:1521589-1536699 GCA_964033795.1 Lymnaea stagnalis | reverse complement strand
TACATCATTTTTGGAAAGTTTTTGGCAATCACTTTTCTCTTTGATTTTGGCCATTGTGAATAATGCTTATTCTCTGCTTATATTTAACCCTTACAAGTAGATGGTCAGAGTCTGCATCTGCTCCTTGATAGCTTCTTACATCTAGTATGTCTAGTCTGATCCTTAAAACGATTGATTAAAACGTGGGTAATTCAATCTGGTTTCAATCTGCAGATATTAGCTATGAAGACGCTGTCACAAGAGTTAAAAGAAGTAACGAAAAGTGTCAATAAGTTCTGTCAATTTTGTAAAGGCAAGCATTGATGCGTCGAACAATGCTCTGCTATTTCACACCGAAATGAGATGGTTGTTGAAACGAACAGTTTTAAAATGTGTTTTTGAGCTTCGTGATGAACTCAAAACTTTTTTAAATGAGAAAGCAAGACCGCAGTTCGAAGCTCTTTTTAGTGGTCAAAGTGAATTGCAGAAAATAGCTTACTTGGTTGACATCTTCGCTATCTTAAATGAGTTAAAATTGCAAGGACCAAATGCAACATCCTACAATTTCCCTAAAAAGATGTGATCATTTAAATTTTAATTTCAGCTTTGGCCCAAAAAATTGGATGAAAATAAAATGTATACGATGCCCATATTATCTTGTTTCATGATATTGAACCAGACAAAGGAATTACAATGATAAATTCTGTGAAGGAACGCTTCCAAACGCTTATACACGAAATTTCATCGTACTTTCCAAATCTACCTCACACCCCATTTGCACTTGCCAGAAGTCCATTCACAGTCAAAGTTAAAGATTTTCCTGAGTCGCGGTAATTTCCACAAAAATTGCTCAGTACAGGATTTTCCTGGATTGACAGCGATACAGCAAGAAATGATTTCTCTACAATGCCAGTTACAAAATTCTGGATCAAGAGTTTGCAGTCATACCCTTCTCTGTTGCGTTTTCCTCTTTCTTTCCAAACAACATATCTTCGTGAAACAGAATTTTCCAGCTTGTTGGTAATCAAGCCTAAAGATAGAAGTAGACTTGTGGAAGATCATCTTCGTTCTGCTCGTGCAAGACTGTTCTGAGCATTTCTGATCAGGTAAGAAAGAAACAATCTAAACCTTGGCACTCATGTTGGCTTTTAGCATTCTGTCGCAAAATGTTGCAAAGTAGTTTACTGTTGTTAAATTAAGACTGTTACCCATGCTACACCATGATTCAAGACAAAATTTCATTTCTTTGTAATCAGAAATTAATATTTCACAATATATTGTTTTTTGTGATTAATGCTTAAATTATGTTCATTTGTAACAATGAAAATGAATTCTGCATATCAGACATTTACATTACGAATCATAACAGTTATGAAGTAACAATGAAAATAATTTTATGGTTGGGGGGTCGCCACAACATAAGGAACTTTATAAAGGGGTCGCTGCATTAGAAAGGTTGAGAACCACTGCTCTAAATAATTATATTTTTTTATAATGACTATGAAATTTGATTCATCTTTTAATTTGATAAATACAGGTAACAATGACTATTGCTCGTTTCATTATATTTAATAAAATCTTAAATAATAATTACTATTGCTCATTTTATATTTACTATTTTTGTTTAAGCCCAAGTTTTCACTAAAGTAGTATAGTCGACCGATTGTTATGCTGGTAAAGGTATTTTTTTCCAAATATTTTGCTGTATTAATGTTGAACATTTCCTATACATTTACTATTTGCTATACCCAGGTGGCCCAACTTATCACGCTCATTCATTTCATAGTAAAATTTCACATACCTTATTGTCCAAAGTTGTCATTTAATGGATTGATTTCTATGAGATGGAAGATCATTAGAACATGTCTTGTTGAGGTGTGGTTTCTCTCGACTATTCATCTTGTGATTGCTCTTGAACATTCATTCCTGTTGAAGAATGATTACAGCTCATGATGAAGGAATGCTCAATAAATTTAGCATGTGCATTAGTATCAAAGAGGTAGCGAAAGGGGGGGCAGGGGGGGCAGATGTCCCGGGGCGCCAAAATGTGCTTTGATATTATTTTATTGATAAAAATAACAGGTTTGAGAGTTGAAAAAAAAAAGGGGGCGCTTTAAAATGAACCTTATCCCCGGGCGCCAAACATCCTCGCTACGCCTCTTATTAGTATCATTTCGAACTCTTTTTACCCATCAAAATTTACTTCACATTTAACACACTAGCACAGTGGTTCTCAAACTTATTCAAATAAAGTTAAACTTTAAGCTAAGGAGGGCTGTTAGTTTTGACCAATGATTATAACTATTGTTAAGATATTGTACATCCCCCACCACTTACAGCAGTTCTTCACAACCATTTTTGCCCCACTCCCCATCTGAACACCCAAAAAGGTTTCATATCACCACCTCCCATATTCCCTTATAGAAAAAGCATTAAAAAAGTATCGGGTATTTCAAATTTGAGGCATGCTAAGGTCTCAGTAAAGAAAAGTATCCCATCTAACATAAATTAAATGCCCCCCCCCCCCAAACATTTCCAAACCCTTTTCATAATAACAGTAAATAAGTTTTGTTAAGATTTTTCATTTCTACTCAACTAATACTGTGATATCTACTTCTTAGCCCTATTATTAGCTTTCTTCATGGTAGTATAAAATTCGTAAATGGTTATAAAAAATAGAATGCATTATTTATTTGTTTTAACTTAAACTAATTTGTATTTATAAAATTATTGTTATATTATTATTTTTCAGTTAGCCCAATGTCAAATGTAAACAATGCTGTATCCATGGATATTATTTTGTAGACAATCAGCTGAGTTCCCTTTTCAATGAAAAGTTGAATTAAAAGTAATTGAGGCAGATTGTTTTCTATTTTGATGTCTTTTTATTTAGATTGTAAATTTTGTGTTTGAGCTAAATTAATTAAATTTAAATATATTTTGACAGCATCTATGATGGGCAGATGTCGATGAGTATGATTATGATGACAATGACTGTGGGACTCAAAGTGGATTTGTGCATTTAGACCAGACATAAAAAGCATACTGCTTACTAATGAATGTTTAAACAAGAGAGATATAAGGAGATTTCAAAAGCAAATAGACTTTTTCAAACTCTAATTTACTGCAAATTGGGTTGCATATATTTGTTAGTACGCAATGTGCAGGACAATGAACCAAAGAAACTTTCTGTTTTATAAAATTGGTATAACTTCATTGAAGAGTTTTATCAACTAAGAGGATTTATTAAGAATACAGTACTTATTTAAGTACTTATTTTACAAGACTGTGGTCCAGGGAATCCTTATTTGATGAAATATGACTAAGGACAGATTCATGGCCATACTGAGTTTCCAAAAAGTTTCTGATACTGAAAATAAAGGAGACAAGCTGTGCAAAATTGGGAGACTCTTAAGTTCCTTAAAGCAAAATAAAAAGAACTGTATCAGAATCATGAAAATGTAGCAATTAATGAACACTTTTGGAAACATAGGACATTATGACATTTAGGCTGCGTTCTCTCCCCTGTACTGTATACAATATATACCAATGTTATTCAAAGCTCAAGTGACACCGTTCCAATCTTAAAATTTGCTGATGATGCCACCATCATTGGCTTACTATCTGAAGGAGAAGGCTTATACCTCAACTTAGTAACAAGCTTTATCAATTGGTGCGATGAAAATTTTCTCCCGCTGAATGTCTCAAAAACAAAGGAAAGGTTGTTGATTTCAAGAGGGAGGAACACCAGATTACAGATCTCAACATAAAAAATCAAAGTGGAGAGAAAGTAGATGCATATAAATACTTAGGTGTCACCATTAATAATAAGCTAACATGGCAGGAGCACGGACAAATGCTGTATAAGAAATTCAGAAAGACTCACCTTCCTCAAAAAAAACTGTACAATTTCGGCTTAAACTTATTCTGCAGTTCAACAATTGGAAGCCTGCTTAATTTCAGTATTATCTGCTGGTGTGGGAATTCAACGTCTGATATTAAACACCACATAAACCAACTTATCAAGAAAGCTAGGAACATAACACAAACTAAACATCTTTCACTGGAAGAACTATTTTAAGAAAGATGTTATTATAAAATTAAACACAGTTTGGATGATACAACCCACCCTCTTCATCACAGATACTTAGGATTGGTCCGTTCGGTACGAATTCTTTCCATCACGGCAAGGACTGAAAAATACAATAATTCTTTTGTTCCCTAATCTGTATGAATTTACCAGCGTGCTCCCCCTTAAGTCAAGAATCTTAATAAGAACTAATAAATCCCTGATATGGCTAAGAGAACTCACTGAATGGCTGCTAGTGAAAAATTTATTACAAATGTCTTGTGTCAAATTGTTTTTTATATGTGCTGAAATTGTACAATGCAATCATAAAACATTTCCATTTGTTTGGATCAATAACAGAATCTTATCTTATCTTTGACGATGAACCGGTTACTTTAAAGTCTGACATTTTTACATGTGCGCTGCAACATGACAATAACAAACAAAATTTAAATTACATTTCCAAAACAAGGGTAAAAGGGTCAGAGTATATATATCAGATCCTTTGTTTGTCAAACATTTTTATGTTTTAATAAAGAAAGAAATTGTTTTCAAGAATGTATATGCATCATCTGGTTGACCGATTAGATAATCTGATCGATATCTCTGATATGAAAAATAAAATAAAAATTTACCTTTTGTCTTAGCTTTTATTTTTATTTAATTCTTACTAATAATATTTTAAGTGATAATTACATGCATATGTTTGAAAATTATTTTATTTTATATTACAATTGTGACTTTTTGTGACATTATTTCCTTGATTGATACGTTGTTCACAAAGTGAGTCTATTTTTTTGAAAAATGAATATTTGTTGTAGTATTAGAAGTATTGAGTATATGGTAATAAAATATAAATTTAACTAATATAATTGGAAACAATTTTTTTTCCCTTCTTTGTAAAGCTGTGATGCTATGTTTTTTGTCGACTCAAAAATGTTTTGTTTTGCCTAAAAATAATAATAAATAAATTTTGGAAAGTATATTTTGAACAAACACCTAATATCAATTAAAGAACTACAGTAAATTAAGATTTATAACATGCTCAAAATGAATGATTATTCCTGAGGAGCCATGTTGAATGACATACTTTATAATTTTTTGCTTTTTATTGACTTGCATTGGAACAAATGATTTACACTAATTTTGCAAGTTAGAAGAGAAAGGTGATTTTATGATGAATTATAATATTATAGGCTTACATAATTAATCTATTCTACAACATCTCTTTGGTTAATGGAATTGTTTTCCAATGTGGGGCATACAACCCACCTTATGTACACACCCCACATTATGCAAACACATCACAAGGTGACACCCAACTTGGTGCAGTTTGAAGATTAGAGAGAGCGAGACAAGCAAAAAAATATTAAAAATGGTAGCAATCAGGTTAGGTAAAAGGAACTGAGCAAACCTGAAAAAAGATGCATTGTTATGCTGCATCCCCTTTTCAGAAAATTAAAAAAATATAGTTGTGTTGTTTACTAAGGCTGGCTAAACACACACACCCCCCTCCCCTAGGCCCAGATTAAACAAGATTTTTGGAAATACAAGGGAGTGCTGTGAAAAAGTTTTAAAAGAAATTTAAGCTATACCGTGTTATATGTTTTACAAAGGCAAATGTATATGATGGACAGTGACGACCAGCACAAACAGTAAAAAACTTCTTCAAATCACTACAGTCTAAACTTTAACATGTCATTAGGTTTTCATTCTAAAATATAGCCTATACTATAATAAGGGAAGATAAAAATGTTTTAATTATCACTTTTTTTTTATAAAATAAAATAGCTTTCAATTAAGACATGGATTTGTTTATTCATGCATACAGCACAACTAGCAGCATTTATTAGGAATCCTATCAGTGATCAGCATTATAGATAAGGAACTGATCACAGAAAAGGTACTAGAAGGGCACAACAATTTGAAGGGATGCTATATGGCTTTTATGGTGGAGCCAATGAAGATTACAAACTACCACAAGAACTGTACCCTTTGGGCAGCCAACCAACTATGAAACAAAAAGCGTGATCTTTACCATGAAAAATAATAAAGCCCCAGGAACCGACCTTATCACTGTGGAACTTATAAAACTAAGTGAAAACGAACTGCATAGACAAATATAGAGCTTCATATCAAGAATTTGGCAGGAAGAAGAGAAATGCCAAATAAAAAGGGGTACTGCGCTCAATTCACATGAGAGGATCTAAACTGGAATGCTCAAATTACAGAGGAATCTTCCTAATTAATGTAACCTACAAAATCATCAACAAATTAATAGTAAGAAAACTGAAAAAGGTTTACTGAACATATTCTAGGTGACTATCTATTTGAATTCAGACAGAATAGACCCACCACATATATTTCGACCACCAGATGTCTCCAGAAGAAATGCTAAGAAACATCCCCATACACCAACAGCTTAGACAGGAAATATCTGCAAAGTGCACTATAGAAACTTGGAGTTTCTAACTATAGAAACTTGGAGTTTCTAACTATAGAAACTTGGAATTTCTAACAAACTTAACTGGTTTATACATGACGATGGCTACCTCCAAAAAAGAATCAAAGTACAGGAAGAGTACTTAAGGAACTTTCATATTAATCAGGGCCACTGAGTCAAGGACACTCACTGGCATGTATCCTATTTAACATTCCTTTAGAAAGCGTTATGAGAAACATGCATGTGCGCACCAAATGAATTATCACAAACAACTTCCAGAGAAACATACATGTGAGCACAGGATGAACTATCACAAACAACGTATCAGAATCTCAACCATCAGGACACCAACCAACTTTAAAAAGCCGAACCAGTGCAGTACCTGGCATATGCAGACAACATAGCTTTACCAGGGAGAAGCAGCATTGATATAATTTAAGCATTCCATGAATTAGAAGAGTTACCTCTAAAGGCAAATGAAGCGAATACAAAGTGTATGTTAGTCACATATCAGACACACAGGTGACAAAATCAAAGTAAACAAGCACACCAGAGAGAGAGAGTGAGTGAGCGAGAGAGACAGATGAAATATTGACAGAGATGAAAGAAAGGATAAAAGCAGGCTATTCTTCTTATTTCGGCCACACGAGCTAAAACTAGGGAGCAGAAATCTCTCAAGGAAAACTATGATAGCCCTATACACGTTACCTGTTCAATACCTGGAAAATCCTCCGAAAAATATACAGTCCAGTGTTAGATAATGATGGATGGGTATATATATATCCCCTCGGGCTCTGGTTGACAAGTTTTGTAGTGGCTTGCTGGCTAAAGAGGTGCTGTCCCCTAGTGCTAGACTGGGACCAAAACCACCATTATTGCATGAGCCTGTGCTGGCAGACAAAGAGTGTGCATAAAGGGCTACCAGCTGTGGAAAATCTACAGCTGGAAATTAAACGTCAGAAACAGGGTAGGGAGCATGATTACATGTTGCCCTTTAAGGATACGAGGCATGAGGTGGGTAGTGGCAACTCATGCCAATAGTTCTATTTAGATAGCAGTTAAGGTAGTTGTACCTAGGCAACCGTTTCGTCCCAGCTGCTTCGTAAATTAGTTTCAAGGTAGAAACCCACTGTAGAAATCTGTATCTGACGGCGTCTGTCGTTCCCAGGGATGGGCAGAGTAAGATTTTAGGATGTAAATACACCATCCCGACTCCTGATGCTGTGAGAGAAGCTTCACCGGCCTACCGGATGTCCTTGTGCTGGGGTGACCTCCACTGGTAGTCAATGGAATGAGTGCGGGCTGGGGCTGTCCTGGCAAAGGGAAATCTCCAACGTTCCGCTACCCAGCCCGATAACTCAGGCTTGGGGAGTGAGAGTGTGTGCTTTGGGGAGGGCATAAAGAGCTAATGTACTAGCTCGACAGCCCGCTGATGCAATCAATGAACAATTTCAGTACCGGAACCATCCGTAGTTGCTGCAATTTAAATATGCAGGCTGCTTTGGGCAAGAAACCTTGAGAGGATATTAGATTGTAGAGCAGCAAAAGTGATCTACAGACAGAAGCCTAGGGGTTAACGGCTCATCCATCGACCAAGACTGATATGGATTGAGTTGTAAAGGACTAAAATCACCTGGAAGTGTAAAGTCATGGATCAGCTTAAGGGAGGATGTTGTAGAGCAGACCAGGCCCCTATGATAGGCTGTAGCACCTTTGATGATGATGTTTGAATGGAAGGATGTGGTGAAACAGGCCAGGGCCCTACTAATGATCAACATTAACAAATTGATCTGTTTATCTATCTCTATTTCTCCCATTTAGTGGCATACTTATTATTATAATTATTTAATTTGAATTTTTGGATGATGTTTAAGAATGATCAACACATAATTAAGTCTAGACATGGCTATAAATCAAAATTCAGCATGTACTATAGATCCCTATTCAAAGGCCTATTTACACAAAAAAATATTTCAATGGTATAAGTGGGCCTTTGAGTCTGTCACAGGAGGTTTTCACCAGGTACATTGATTCTATTATAGAAAACAATAAGATTGTGTCTGTGTGTGAGCATATTGTTATGTAGCACAATTTCCTGTGCGTGAACTTTCCTCGACCTCATAGTTCACTCCTAGCAGACAGTAACGTCTGTTGTGGGCGTGCCTAAATCTCTTTGATGTAGCTTGTTTACAATCGGCTTCCAATTACGCATTGGGTAGAATGTCTCCGGGTAACTTCTCAAATGTACTCCTTAACCCGAGATATGTAAACAACACGTCATAGGTCCTTACTCTATATGTATATAAAGGATTGACAGATACGGAGATTTCAGATAGATTTTCTTAACATTACGAGGCGTGTTTTATTCTTTGTGTATTTGTGTGCTCATATGTGTTTATTTCGCTTTATTTATTGTCACATTATTTTAACTGTGTTAACTGTGTACCGGTACAAGATATACCATACTGTAAGTTGAAGATTGTAATTATATTTTCTTTTCTTTTGTAATTATCTTAAGAAAATCTTAATTAATTGTAACTAGAAACTGTTTTGGGACGTATCTTTAATGTTGTTATTCTATGGTATCGTCCTTTGTTAGGCACTGTTTGCAACGAGCCAATTAAAATAGGAGATTATTTTCTCCCAATACAAGTCAGTGCGTAACAATATGACTGATTCTGTTCAGTGTGGTTACGGTATATATATGTAGAAAAGTGAAGTGAGTCGCTGTTATACATAATGTTTAATAGTTTTAAGTCTTTTTAATAAGCAATTATTTTTAAGGTTTCAAAGAAAACCTTTAAAATAATTTCCCAGCCAAAACTGAGAGAGTACACTAATAAGCAGATTACACACTTTTCAGGGTTTTCCTGGCCAAAACTAAGATTGTGGTTGGCTTATGATCCATTGGGAATAAATTTCCAAGATCCCAATAATGGCAAGTTACCTCAAGATTATTACCCAGTGTGATAAATCAAGCATCAAGTTAAAATGTGAAAAAATAAAACCAAAAATATTTTTTTTTAAAATTAGTGTTATAGGTAATGAAAAATAAATAGAATAAAAAGGACTGGATTTACCTGAAGTAAAATGTTGACCAGTCATTGTCCTGGCATGTCATGATTCATCCTGCACATTCATCATAAGAGCAGCTGTGAATTCTGGCAGTGATGGGGGTCTTCAAGTGATCTCTGAGAAAACAACAACTTTAACCTGGAAGTAAAATAATACATTAATTAGTAGAAGACAGAAACTTTATTATATTAGAGCGCAAGCTTGCATTAATATGAAGACAATATCCTATGAACAATTTTAACCTGAAAGTTACCATCATAAAAAGTACCAAAAAAATTAATCACACACTTGGTGTAATCATTGCTTTTACACCAGCCATGTTTGCATGGGTGTTTCGACAAAAAATTCCTGGTTCTCTAAGGGAAAGTTGAATAGCTTTGTTTATTTAATCTATTAAATAGTTAAAGTCCAACCACTATTGGAATTAGGGAGGTGGTGTTAAATGAACAAAAGAAAACCTTCAAAATGGTCACGTCAAGCTCAGTGCAAGATTTTAACTACAACTGCATTACAGTAGTGAATCTTTAAAAATTTAAATAAGATTTTTTTGTCATAGATCAATGGTAATATAATTCTAACCTGCAAGATGTAACTCTTGATTATTACTACTATGATTTTAACCAAAAAAATATATGCTATAGCGACTGATGAATCTAAATATAAGAAGCAATCCATCTAAATAGCGCTTTTGAATTTTTTAATCATTTCTTTTACAGCAAAAATGCACTCAATATGTGATGTCAGAAGGAAATTTAGATTTTTTAGGAATTTTTATATAATTTTAACTAAATTAGGAATGTGCAAGACTTTACCCTAACCTAATCAGTGAAACTAGCCATTCCAATACAGTCTTTTGATATTTTTTACATGCACTTGCTGGATTTATCTTTATATAAAGTGCATTCAAAGGATCAAGATACTAATATTTATTATTGGAAGGGGGATTAGGATGATTGCTAGGTGTTAAGAGAAAATGTAAAGATATGTGTTTATTATGGCATGTAATTGACTAGGACAGAGGCTCCCAGACTGTGTCCTGCTGCAACCTGAAGTGTTAAAAAATTAATGGACTTAATGCAAGCCATTTATAATTAAGTTGGTATTTGTCACTAGTTCTCCAACCTACTACTGTTTGGATAATGTTACGACGATCACGGATATATATGGCTTGTTATGGTTTTCTTCATTAAATAACTTCAATTTACTGCTCTATTTTAACATCTCTCCTAACTCTCTGCCCAATTTTTATTTTAGTCACTTTTATATTTTCCTATATGTCTCAATTAACAGAGTTATCCCAAAATAATTCATGAAAAAAATCATAACTTTCTTTAGAATTGACCTACAAACATAAATTTAGTATCAATGAATTGCATTTTTCAGGCCCTATCTAACCAACTAGCTCTTAAAGCTATAAAATCATTTTGAAAATTTTACCCAAGTACCTATTACTTGGTACTCTGTTCTTATTAAAGTAGCAGTTGGTTTTGTGCAGCGTCTATGCTGTATCAATTAATATTGTTTTGATAGAGTCAAGTGGAGTTAATGAGGTATGTCTTCTTGTATAAGTATAAGAAAAGGTTTCAAAAATCGATTAGATTGTTAAAAAAGTGCTATTTTACAGTGCACAAAGAATGTGGCTTATTAGAGTAGGCACTTCACTAAGCTGCGCGCGCCGGTCGATTTTTCGGATGCGAGAAACAGACCATTAACCGGCGACCGGTCAATGCCGGTAGGTCACAGGGTCATGTTTAGATTTCGTTTCTTTGTCTATGTAAGGGAGAGACAATGAACTTCCTATAGTCTATTTTGTGCCCACGAGGAGGACGATCATTACAAAATAAACTTTTTCACCGGACTGACAGGGCTTGTGGCAGATATCTTTCGTTGGGAAAACAGGTAATTTTGCTAGCGCTATATTTCGGAAACCATTATCGTATTGCAATTAATTCCTTTTGTATTGAATGTTAAAGTGATTTAACTAATTGAAACAAGAAACATATTGACATTTAGATAGGCCGTAAATTGTATAAACAGGGCGTTCGGGCGTAAATTTGAGCAATAGCTCCTGACCAGTTATCGATAAGGCCAAATGCACCGGAAGTGATAACCATTCTCTGTTATTATTATTCTTATTGCATAAGAAGTATTTACAAATCTTTATAAATCTATTGTTTTTAAAAGCAATCCAGTTCATTTTTATTATTAAACTCGTTTTTATTTCATGAATGAAAACAAATTTATAAATATTTATGAAATTTCATTTTGTAAAATAATAAAATTTACATCCGTGATAACCATGTCAAAACTATATGATATATCAACTTGAATTATTTAAATATATGTTGTAATTGTAATAATTATCAAACTTCACAACAGTGAATTATATAATTGGAAATTAAATAATGCCCTTACTGATATAATTTATCTTAAACCCAGATTAGATATGGTAAACAATGAATAGTTGTTGTAGTAATAGGCTCAGCAGCTACTAAACTAAATACTAAATTACTAATTATTTACCTTTGTATTCTAAATAACCTATCTCTCTTTTTTTTCCTTTTGTATACCCTATTTTTTTTTAAAATGTATATTCCTTTCTTGCCTCTAAACTCTACCGCTTTAGCTCAAAGCTATTATATTTGACTTTTCAGACTTAGCCCAATCTTTACTTTGTATATGAAAAATGTTGTTAAAATTTCTTAAATTCCTCAGCATTTTCTTTCTTTTAAATACACAGCCTTTTTCAGCCATTGCAGCCAATTGATAGACGAGCTGTCTTAAGGACCCATCAAGACTACCAGACTTTTTTACATAAGTAAATTTATATCTGTTAAAGCTCCTTAATGACTTAATGGATATGAAATACAAACTACTTGACTTAATCTGAATAAAAGTAATGTTAGAACATCACAGTATAATATCTATACATACTGGATATACAGCATAAGTAAAATAACCATTGTCTTAATTAATGAATAATTTAATTACAACATTATTAAACTACTGAATTACACAATCTTAAATTAAAGACATATATATATTAAATAAGGTACCTTATGTTAAATTGCTTATTTTGTGTTTAATTAAATCGATTTTCAATCTCTATTTCAGTTTGTCTGGACTACTAGACCACATTGAATTACAAGGAGTTTGTGTTGCGATGAAGCGGAAATAATGCCTCTTCTGCTTAGAGGTATTGACTTCCCAGCTGTGCCAAGTGTTGCTTCAGCAAAACATCTCTAGATACGTCTTTGGAATATTGGTTTCTAATACCAAAATGTGTCTGCACGTACAATTTCACTTAAATTGTTGTACCAGTCTTTCCTGTTTTAACAAAAACCTATCAGTTGTGACTGCATGTCCAACTGGACAATCCACCAGAGCATTATCTTAACAGCTATTGATATTTTTCACCAACTACCGCATTTATATGGCAATTTATACACTCAGGACTCCTATTTATCATCATGATGGGTGGAAGCAACAATATTGACATAAAGTAAACCATTGCGGAAAACCATTCATTACCAATGGTATCTACACTCGGGACTCCATTCATCTGTGTCATAAACTGAATCATTACCAATAACTGTTACAAATTGGACTCGGCCAACACATAACTTGTGACCATCATCTTTCTATGAAAGAAAATATATCTCTTTTATTCAGCTTTTCAATGAACTATAGACAATAGAAGTACTAAAATAATATTAAGTGATCATCATTTGTACTGTGGATTTGAAATAGCATGGCTACTTGGATATCAATTTCATGGATTGGATCATGGATGATTGGATTTTGATATATGTGATCAGCATTTTTTCAATGCTATTTATCCATTATAATACATTATTTTATAAATCTTTTCTGTGGAATTATTCACAGAATTAATATTAATTTACTAGATGATTGTGTGCATTAACACAATAGGTGGAATTGGTAACATTTATGCAATTTGTATTTTTAATGCACAAACAGGCTAAATTTTAGAATTAAATCTACTCACTCTCTGTTGCTCAAATGCCACTGATTTAATTCATTTATTGATATATTAATATTTAAATGGCTTATTATAAAAGCCCAATGCCTAATGAAACTATGCTGAAAATTTGAAGGCTTTAACTTTGCAGGTAAAATAGTTAAGCCATTTTGAGTATTGAGAACGGGCGCTCCATCTGTAATGAAATTTACTTACCTGCTGTTGTTCAAATCCCGCGCATTAATACATTAGTCAAAATATTAATATGAAAATGCCTAATTATACAAGCCCAATACCTACTTAAAATATTCTGACAATTTGAAGGCTTTAACTTTACAGAGAAAATAGTTATGGCATTTTGAGTATTGAGAACGGGCGCTACATTTTTAATGAAATTTACTTACCCTCTGTTGTTCAAATCCAGGGCATTAATACATTAGTCTAAATATTAATAAGAAAGTGGCTTATTATAAAAGCCCAATACCTACTTAAATTATGCTGAAAATATGAAGACTTTAACTTTACAGATAAAAAAGTTATGGCATTTTGAGTATTGAGAACAGGCGCTATGTTTTTAATGAAATTTACGTACCCTCTGTTCGTCAAATCGCACACATTAATATGTTTATTGTATTATTTGCATAACAATGATTTATTATTAAAGCCAAAAACTTAATTGAAATGCGTTGCAAGTTTCAAAGCTTTAACTTTGCTGAATAAAAAGTTATCGCATTTTGAGTGTCAAAGATGTCTTTTTTCGGTCACAGAATTTTGGAAAATATTTACTAAGGCTATATAAGGAAAAATTCTGACACTAAAAATGCGATAACTTTTGTTCTACTTAAGATAGAAAGATAAAATAGGTATCAATGGAAAGGAAATACTGAGTCCTTTCTAATGATATAAGTTTCATTAATATATAACAACTTTGAATATTTTAGTGTAGTACCTAATTAGAGCAAAATTGAAAAGAAAGTGCTGGATTTTTTCTTGGCCGACGCTCAAGTGGTAGATTACCTATAGAACTATATTTAAAAGGCCGGCACTACGTACACTGCGGCGGTGTACCTAGCGAAACTGTTGACTTTGGCCTGCGTACACTGCGGCGGTGTACCTAGCTAAATCATGGTCTGTGGCCTGCGTACACCGCAGCGATTTTAAGTAGCAAAAATATGGTCTTTGCGAGTCTTTAACTTTTTGGCCTAACTGGTATTTGTAGATTTAATGTTATACTCAGTTAAAACTGAAAACTATTCATTTAAAATTCGTTTACCACCTTGGGAAGATATTGAGTAAGTTCCACGCTTTGGGGCAAAGTACTTGTAAAGCATTTCTTATTATTTTTTGGAAGGGAGGGGGCTGGGGGTGTACTGTTAAAAAGTTAAACAATGATTTATTTTTAAAGTTAACCACTTTATTCCCCCCTCCCCCAATATCTTGAAATACAAATATATTTATTAATTGTAAGTTTTATCATATGATTGTGAATCTTAATTTGAAATTATTCTCTCATGCCCACCCCCACCCAGTTGTTAGTTGTTTTGTTTTGGGTTTGTTTTTTT
>CAXITT010000104.1:1485455-1521254 GCA_964033795.1 Lymnaea stagnalis | reverse complement strand
AACAACAACAAATACAAAAACTTTGACATAGTGCAAATCCTGTCCCAGGCGCATTGTGCAATGGTTTCTGTGAGAAAACGTCGTGTTTTACCCTGAGAATAGCACATGCCATGCCATTCTGGAAACAAATTACGTCATGAAAAGGGTAAACGCAGACCTATGGCTTTGCTATACAGTTTGCTACCGCTCCGCAAGTTTCTAAAATCGAGGTGTTTTCAAAAGATTTGCTGTGAGACTGAGTGTTGTGAATGAACCTTTGATATCGTGTGTACATTTTGCCAATGCATAAGGCATAGTGAAAGCAAGATGGTTCAAGGTTGAAATATGACCATGCACAATAATGACATTAATATTCATAGTCATATGATATTAATGATATACTGCTATTTTCTTTTGATGTTCGTAAAAGTAAAATGTAAATATTCAACTACATGAAGTATGTTGAAATACAATAGAATATCACTTAGTATTCATAATTTTTCTCTTATTATAACTTATACATGTTACATACACTATACATGCGCTTTCAGAAACTTTAAGTTTGTTTTCTAATGTCTAATGTCTTATTACTAAATTTACCGGTATTTTCAAAGTCAAAGGCCGGTACAACTTGTTGAAACACTTAATATATATATATATTATATATTTATTTATTTATTTAGGCATTTTTATATAGCGCTTACCATAAAGCTCTAAGCGCTTTACAATTATGAAAAACATGTAAATTAGTAAAATAAAAATAAGACACTAGGATAGTAACTACTATACTATAGAAACAATGAAAATGGCTATAAAACGAGGACACTTTGACACATTTTGGCCTATACTTCAGGATCAACCCGAAACAGAAAATGAGGCAGGGCAAGGAGGGTGCATCACAGGTCATAGGCGGACCTAAACAGATGAATTTTAAGGGACTTTTTGAAAATGGACGAGGTTTCACAATGACGGATATGGACGGATAAATAGTAAAACTAAAATGGGAGGAAAAAAAACTAATCCCCTACTGAAGCCTACTGGGAATTGATCTCAAAATACATTATCGCCAAGCGTCCACTCTACCACTTGACCACGCAAGATTTTCTCTAGCGAGCATATCTTAAAACAAGGCCAATGGTACATTTTTGCCGCGGTGTACCCAGGCCAAAGCCCTCGATTTCGCTAGGTACACCGCCGCGGTGTACGCATCCACTTCGAACTTTTAATTAGTAGATAGTAGGTAGTAGGTAGTAGGAGGCCAATTGATAGTGCAAAGCTTTCACTTGTACTTGTGATGGAACGATATTTTTAAAATTCTAGCCTTATAACTATAATATAATTAATAATTATAATAGACTGGTATTTCGTATCATCGGATTTTAGTATTTCGAACTCACAAGGGTATTTCCAAAACGAAACCAACACAAAAAAAAAAACATTTAAAAATTTTAGTATGATTTTAATATAATTTTTTTAGTCTCACCCTTTTTTATAATTTTTATAAGATAATCTTTTAATAATAAGTTAGACTTTATAAGTAGGCCTATAAGTTTATTACTTTTCTTATCTATTTACTAATTAGTAGTCTCATGCTCCTCATAATAGACTGGTGTCTGACAGTGACTAATTCAAATTCAGGTTTCCCTGGAATAATTGGCTTAAATTTAAATCTTAATAAATTAATTTTCTTAATAAATAGTAATAATAAAATTAAAATAATATGCCAATTTAGGCCTAGGTCTAGGCGTTTCTAAAATAACTGAAAAGTAAATACAGGGACGTAACTAGTAACATAGAAATTGAAAAGTATAGCTACAAAAAAAAATTCTTGATAGAAAATGACAAAGGTTACAATATAAGCCCTATACTTATACTATAGCCTAGTCTATAGTATTGTAAAATTGTATACATAGACATAGTATAGTTATAGGCCAAGGCTATAATTCATGATAATAATAGTAGGGCTCTGGACTTGAGTGACCCTATAAGGTCCCAATTATTGGGCCTATCCAGTTTGTTTAAAATTTTAGGCTAAGTTAGTTTGCTATTAAAAATTAATTAGTAATATATAATATTATTGTAAGCATCAGGTTATGAAATACCCCTTACAATTATTTAATACAAATTAGTCAAATTACAAATAGGGCCAACCTGGTGGTGTTGAAGTAGATTATGCTGTAGGCATTATGTGGTCAGGAGTCAGGTGTAATGAAAAAAAGATGGAGTTTCTAAGTTTGTGTGAGACTAATTGACTGACTAATCTTTTAGGCAAGTTGAAATAAGGATTTCAGCCTATTATTTATAACAAACTATGACTATAGACTATATTATTAATCTTTAGACTAAGTTATTAGTTTGGGGCGTTTTTTACTAAGTAGATAGTAGGCATAGGCTTTAACTTCTAAGTGTGCCTAAATATTAATTAATTTGAGCCTATGCCCAATGCCTATATCATTATAATTTATATTACTATTATATTTTATAAAATTCATTTTAAGTTTATTATATATACTGAATTGGTGGGCCCTTACCGTAGAGTTAATCAGTTACTTTGTATGCCTTGCCAGCCTAGTCTGAAGGATGGTTACCGTACTCAGTGGTGTAGCTAGGGTTGTCTCACCTGGTGCGGTCAACTTATAACTTATGGTTTCACCCCCATGCCCCCAACTTCCACGATGGATTTCTTCTTTTTAAGATAAGTCCACATTATGAAAAGAACAATAACAAATTAATTGAAGGTCAGGAGGTTAATGTATTTGAGAACTGTAACATGTACTTAGAATCGTCCGACCACATCGTATTTGGTATCAAAGCTTCTTGTCACGAAAGTTACAGAACACTCAATCCGCATTGAATCATGGTGTTTTTATGACTTGTTGAGGTCGTCCATTAATTACGTCAACAATTTTTAAGCAATTTTCGACCCCCTCCTCCCCCCTTGTCAACAACTGTCAAACTTTCAATGACCCCCCCATTTGTTTTTGCAAAAATTTTCTACCCCCCCCCCCCACACACACACACACAAAAAGAATTATATTATATTATAAATAAATTACAAATACATTTACTTTGTGCTGATCTATTTAATGACAATAAAATTGTAGGAAAAACATTTCATTACATCTTTAGCTTGTTAATCAACAAGTTAAAAAGTTTTTACACATAAATTTTATAATGCAGAATCAATTGAAAGGTTGTTAAAGACTAAATATCATTGTATGTGATGTAAATATGATTATTGTCAGTAAAGCTGACAATTATAGTATAGTTTCTAGCTGCTATCATCTTCCCAAGGAGTAGCCAGGTTTGCTCTATCGTAACAGAGACATCATTTGGGTAGTGCAGGGGGGATTTGCCCCCACCCCCCTAATTTTCAGGTTTTATTTAAATTGCTAACTATGTACTGTGGCGCCTCCAGTAATAAAACAACTCAACAAGCTGACCAAGTTTTGGTTTTGGCCCCCTCCTCCCCTGAAAAAAACAGGAAATGACACCCCTGATGGGCATAGTCTATTGTAGCTGATTGATCATTTTCATTTTTAATAGAGAAAACATGATTGTTGACGTCAACTAATCTAAACCCCCTCCCTCCCCCTTGTCAACAACTGTCAAACATTTCCAAACCCCCTCCCCCCCACTCCTATTTTGTTGACGTAATTAATAGGCACCTCCTCATAGGGTCACCTCATGTCTGACGCATCAACCTTGAACTTTTAATACAGAACACATTTGGATTGGTTGTGAAATTTACGTGTGATTGGATATCCATTTATGAAATCCCCCCTTCACTATGCCACAACCAGTACTTCCCATAATTATTATGTGATTAAATAATCAAAGGCCCTCTAGGCCTACTGCAAATTAAAGAATTGAGGAACTTATTTTCCCCTTTGCAAGCAAAAGTTCAAATTTCTTACTCATATCAACTGACTAATTTTTTGCTCTTGAAAGCAGAATCTTCTTAACTTTTAGTTTTTCCAGTAGGATTCTTGTCTAAGTAGCCCTAATTAATTCAAGGAAACCTTTTAACTATGATGTCCATTCTGTAAGTCTAATACTAATAGTTTAATCCTAGTTGAATTTGTACATTAGCCATTTATTTAAATACTTTTGCAGCCAAAGCAACTTTTCTGCATTCTTTGTTTGATTATGGCATAGCCACAGTAATCAAGACTAACATTGCAAACCACCTTTGCAAATAATAACTTTGGACTATTATTATTTTCAATCACTAAAGACAAAAGTCAGGATATACTTGAAAATTTACAAAATACAGACTTGTAAGTGTGTGAAAGAGGAGATTCAGATATTGTTGATCTGAAGTTTCCTGATTAGAGTCAGCCCTTACCGTACTTGAAAGGTGACTCAGAAGTGTAATAGAAGGGATATAACATTAATTAGATTATGGCTCCCATACCAGAGGAAAATCAAGAAAAACCACCCAATGGAAACAAAGATGATTCTGAAATTAACAATTTTTCAAATGTAAACCAAGTAGTTTTTGGAGATTCAGATTCAAGTGATGAAGAGGAAATTATCACACCTGGTGGATACTCACTTCTTCCGCAGGAACCAGACGATGATTGGGAGCGACAAGAAGATGATGACGACGACGTGGGACAGTTTTTTGATGAAGAACCAAATGCTGGATATGAAGTTTATAATGCACATTCCTCGTCTCTGAATTCAGAGGCTGCATCAGGTGTGCTTTTGGGAGATGATATCCATAACAAATGTCTGCCGGACACTGTACTATCTTCAGAGGCTGGAGTGTCTTCCCCCACTGTGACAGCAGCTAATGCTTCATGCCATCCATCATTCCTATCAAAGTATCCTGATGGGAAAATTCCTTCATATATGCAGGTAGTTTTCCTTACTGGGTTTTAGTTAATATTGTGGCTAAAGTAAATAGACATTGTGATTTTTCTTTTCTCATATCCTTTTTCAAATGTAGTAAAACTGTTATGAATGAAACTCTTTCAGATCCCATCTGTTCCTAAAGATAAGGATGGACTTCTATGGAATCAGAAAAGACTTGAGCATGACAAGCTTACATTAGATTCAGGTAGGCTTTTAATTTTTACTGATTGTACTCTTTGCAATTAGCTAGTCAGTGCTGAGCTGTTTAAAGCCTGCCATAAATCAGCCTCACAATGTTATTTAGAAATTTGAAAGTAAACAACAGCTAAAGTTCTACTAGTTACTGTGGAACATTTTTTTTTTTAAATTGTGAAATAATTTAATAGAACCATAAAAATATATGATGATAAATGGAAAAAATGGATTGTTTCAAAAGTTTATTTTTCTAATTGTATAGTCCAAGAGTCAAAGATTTTGAGGGCAATGTCTGGATTCTCATTACCATCTGACAGCATTCCTGACTGGGGTAAAAATTTACCTGATGATCAGTGGCGTGTTCAAATTTTACACCGTATTGGCACTGCATCAAGTTCCAAAAAACATTACAGTGAAGAGAACAGTGAAAGTGAAGTACATGTTGAAGTGAAAGCTTCATCTGATAAAAGCAGTGAATGGATTGCAGAATTTCCAGACTTTGACCAAGGACAGGATTAATTATTTAATGAAATAAATGGGTGTTGATGATCACTAGTTGGTGCAGCCACCAATTACATTTTTGATTTAGTAATAGTAATAAGTAAGTAAGTAAGTAATAGTAATAAGGCTGTGGTAAAATTTTAAAAAGAAACTAATTAATAAACACCACATTACATGAAAATTATCAGCATTTTTATAAAATGTGAGTTTATTGGAACCCTAAGGTTGTTAAATTAAGCCGTTAAAATAATATTACCGTTACTTCAATTTTTCTTTAAAAAGTGTTTATCCTCTGAATAACAGTATTCAGTAAAATCTAAAATTTACTCTGGATTTGCTAAGGCCCTGTAATTTCTTTATATTATTACACAGAGAACATATAGTAAATATACATTTTTTGCAACAGCTCGATGACGCTCATCTATATTAGCTTATTTATTTAAATAACATGTAATTAATTTTGAAGAACAATTTCTAATGCACTTTCTGTAATTTTGTTCGGTCATTGATGGAAAAATATTAAGATTAACTTGAACAAAAGTTATTTAAACTTTTATTTTATCAGTACTGTTAATGAGTGCCCATTTTGTTAAGTGCTAAAAAAATCACAAGGTTTTAACGGAAAACCCATGTCTTGGATGCACTTTTGGCGGGAATTGTAAGATGATTAATAATTATTATGTGTAACTCATTTTTTTGTTGGTTTTTTAAAATTAGGGTAAAGTTTAAATATTTTTTTAAAAATCTTTATTTCAGTTAAGTGTGGGATGCATATTTTTATTTATTCTAGAAAGAGTTAGGCAATCATATTAATTCCATTATCAATGTATTGCCCTAAATGGTACAGCATAAACACAATTCTATTTCTAAGCCCATATTTTGTTTTTCTTAAAAGATCCTTTTACTTTTTTTAGCTCATTTATTTTAAGAACATTTGTTGAGATTACACTTGAAGAGTTTCTGTTTCAGCATTGTTTGATTATAACACTGTTAATAGTAAAATCTAAATACTTCATTTATTACCAGTATATATATAATAAATATATGTTGGTAAAAATGTTAAATACTTTCACTATTTCTGTTATCATACTGCAGTGGTTTCCAACCTTTTTTGACTTGCAGAGTCCTTTTTAAAATCTATTTCTATACCTACTACCTTACGTCTTACAAGTTTATAGGACTTTCCTAAAGTGAACGAGGAGCCCCTGAGACATCTGTGAGGAGCGCTTATGGTTCTGAAGAGCACAGGTTGGGAACCATTGCTGTACTGAAATAGAATGAAGTTGCCAAAGGCTGTGAATATTTATATTTATATGCATCATATTGCTCTGGCATCGGTTAAATCTCAAAATATTAGAAATGTACTAGCATTAACTTTTGTACAATTATGATAACACTGCATTCGTGAAATCAGGTGCATGTTAAATAGTTCACTTAATAAATACATGTCCTCCTGTTTCCAGAACTATATTTTATTCAGGGATCATGAAAAGCAAGAATTTTTTTTTTTAAATGACTGGTCCAGCTGTCTAGCTTTTACTGTTTACTAAAGAAATACCGTACTGAAAATGATATTTTTGTTTAAGTAACATGTAAAGATATCAAACTCATGTTTAGAAGGGAAAAAATATATTTTTTTTTAGCTATAAAACTTTTTGGAAGTAATGGAAGATATCATTTGAGTGAACTGGCATCTTCATCATTCAGCAAAGATCCTTGTTGATGGTTTGAGGTATTCATGACACATGGTTTGTCAGTGCTACTTATGTACTAGATTAAAAACTGCATGTCTAGTAGGCACACTGGATAACTTATGCATTAATTTTATGCATGCTATGATTGGAATGTTAAATACAAAACAATAGCCAATGTTTTGTGTTAAGCAGTGTTCTACCAAGTGTTTCTAATGTGTCTCACTAACCAGTTGACATCTGTCTTTAACTATAATTTTTAATGCTCATTTAAATAAGAAAGAAGATTTAAAGCAATAAATAATTTGTATGATTGCAATATGAGTAATTCATGTAAATCAATTTTAGTGATTGATTAAACCAATGAACTTGTGGATTTGAACAAATAAAATTTTCACATATGCTACAAGTTCATTTCCAGTGTTATTTTTTTTAAATATAGAAATGACAATGAACAAGACACATAGCATCACCAGTAGACATGCATAATTACATATATTTATGTCACTATAGCCATTCTGTGCTTTATTTTTTAGTTTTGAAATTCTATTTTACTCTGCCTATGAATGAAATGGTGCAAACATGCATTGACATGTCTACAGAGAAATTTAAAAAAAATATATCCAAGGTAAATAATAGGATTTATTACTGGTAATAACAATGTACAAATCTGTCATCCACAAGTGAACAATCTTTGTTATTGAACTCCTCTCATCCATTAGAACTGTTACTGTTGGTGTGTACATAGGTTAATGTAAGGAGATTAAAGAAATATGGCATTGTAGAAACAAAATTGTTTTGGAGAAATCTCTAAGTCTACATTTAGTTATTTATCACATTTTATTGTGACAACACACTTTATTATTATTTCCCTGTTAATTACACTACACATGGCAAAACAACAATCCACAATACCAACAATAGTGGTTTATCATTAGAAACATGGCATTATACTTACATTTGATTATTATACTATACACAGAAAAAAACAATTTCAGTTCAATGAAAATGACACCTGAAATTTGGTCAGCTGTTACTTACATTCATATAATTGTGATTTTAAAAACCAGAGAAAACAGACAGTTTTTAAAAAAAATGAATTTCACTAAAGTAATGATAAAGGCTACTGAGACTAAATTTGGCTAAGTTTGGTATGTTATTGAAATTAATAACTAAATCTTAAACTTATGACTTGGAAAGTTGAACGTTATAATTATAAGTCAACATGGGTAAAAAAAATGTTTTTAGATAAGATATTAATGATTGCATTACATTCTTAGGAAAGATGAAGTCAGTTAAATAATGGCGTGGTTTCTTTTCATTGTTTCCATCTCTAGAAAACTTACTTTTAATGGATTCAAAGAAATTTTTACATCTCCCCGACCTCCTCTTTATTTTTCAGAATTGCTATAGTTTTGCATCTTTTCTCCTCGGCATCCATCTAGTAGATGCAAATTATATTTATTTACTTTTTTTCAATATCTAAAACTTTTAACAAGTGCTTTGTGTCCCATTAACAAAATTAAATTATTCATGTCTATCCCTCAATGTCTATAAGCTGTTTGTGCCCTGTCACTGAATCTCATACCAGGTATGTCTATTTGTACCAACATTTCTCATCCTTTGCCTTTGAAAGTTAATATTTATAGTAATTTATAGCTAATCATGGGTGATTCCCGCCCATTTGAAGAAATAAGCTAAGACAAGTAAACTGTCATAGAAACAAAGCCAAGATATTTGGAATGTTAATTAACATTTTTGAAGATTTCCAACTCAACATAACTTATTACCAACTTAAATAATACCGGTACCTTAAGATTGGACTAGGATTTATATTTTAAGAATAAAATTTAGGCTATTGAGTTTGCCCTGAAGATTTTTTAAAATAAGAGTGATTTTAATTGAAAAAAAAAATTGTCATACAAATCGGCTTGCATTTAAAACTAGATATTTCCCATGAATAAATAATACATGCTGTTTTAACTACCCTGTACCGTTAAGTCAAAATGTATTGAGAGAAACAGTTTCATAAATTTTAAAGAACCCAATCTGAAGAAAAGATACAAATGATGAATTATCTTTGACAGGGGTGATAACCCTATAGAGGCAAGTTGACTGAAATTTGAGTTATTTTGGGAGATGTTAGTTAATTTTAATAGTTAACTTGTTTATCCTAAATGATTACAAATTAAAATGCAAAATGAACATGCATTTCCCTTTGCTCCATAAGCAAATTGGTTTTAACTATATTTTTTGAAGCTGCTCTACTGAGAGCCTAATATATCATTATCCCACATCTTGATTAGTGACATTACTTTGACTCAGTCCAACCCGAGTTTTACACTAGAAAATACTAGAGTGAAAAATTTAAAACTTTTCTAAGTCAAGTCCTAGCTGCATCCAGATTTTTCCCAAGACGCCCTTTATCAATTTCTAATAAGTGCACAGTGAAACAAGAAGTAAAAGAAATACTTCAATAACTTAACTAAAACTTAATCACACTATTCAGTTGATACCATCTCCTAAGATAATTTGAAGCTAAATCTGCACAAAACAGAAAGCTATTTATTTACAAAAAACAAGTTTGAGAAACTACTTAAACAATAGTCATTGGGGAAGGCTTCTGCAAAGCGTTATTACCAAGTGAGTTGCTGGTTTGACGCCAAATCCACTATAACTATATGTTACGAAATAGTAATATTACATCATGGAATTTTTGTAACACTTTGAGTCCCCTCTGTGATATTGCTGCAAAACTCAGCATACAATTACAACTACAACTACAAGAAAGTTACAAGAGAAAAAATGAAAATCTTTGTGAATAAAAATAAATAAAGTTAGATCATGTTTTGCTCCTTGGTTCATTTATTTTTATATGTAAAAATTAATATGGTTCCAAAGGAAAATAGAGGGTAATTCAGTAGTTAGGAATTAAGCAGAATTTATACAAATGAAACTTCATTATCATTTAACCAAGTGGTAAAATATTTTGTCTTATAAAGCAAACATTTTCATAGAAATCTATAAAGCCATCTATTAAGGAGTTTCAAAAAAAAAAAATGATTCTTACAGAAATAATTTCCTTTATTAATCATGTTCAATGCTGTTAGTTAAACATTTTAAAATGTAATAAGACAGTGAAAGTAAAGTAAGAATTAACAAAACTACCAAAAGCAGAAAGTTGTTAAATAATTTTCATCATGGTGCACTGGTTTCCTTTAATAAACATATGCTTTAATTATGTCAACCATTGGGGTGTTCAGCCCACCAATGATCAGTATTCTACCCTATATCAATTCTTTGACAGTTACGGAGCCTCACACACAAACAAGTTCAAATATCTTCCATCCATCTGGAGCAAAACCGTTAAATTGGACCACGCAAATAAAATAAACATTGTAACATAATACATTTTTTGGCCTTCAAAATAAAAGCACTCCAACATTTCAATAAATAATGTTGATTTAAATGTGGAGTTAAATAGCTGTATGAAACAATGGCTGCAACTAAATGAGTCAATGTCTACAATAACAGTTTTACAATAACCAGGTGCAGTTTAACAACAACATTAGATTTAGATCTGATATAAATGTCATTACCACTGCCAGCAAATCACTTATTGAAAACTTTAATGCATTTGAAGGCTACCTAGGTCTGGATTGATGCAGCATGACATTTCACTTCCCTGGACCTGCCATAAGAAAGTTCATTGCAAGCTGCAAAATCTAACTCTAACTGGCTGTTTATAGGTTATAAGAAAGCAGAACTCTGCACCACAGTAATTAAAATGATGCCTACCCCACCCCCCCAAAAAGTACCCCCCCCCCCCCCCCCCCTTAAAAATCCTACAAGATTGTAATAAAATGATCAGTCTCTTATAACTAGTGAATTTAACACATAGGACACTTGTTTAGTTCTTTCAAGTTCAGGCATGTAAAAACTAAAACTAATAGATAATTTCAGCTGCAAATTTGACTTGAAGAATCTGTGAAAAAATGTGTCCCTCAATGTATCTAGTCAGATTGGTCCCACATTCAACAAGTAAATTTAACTGCAACCTCCCTCACTTGTACCAAGCCATTTCATTAAAAAGAATTCTGGCAAGGTATTGTAAGAGTGAGCAGTTAAAGCATTTTTTGAAAAGTAAAATATCTTGATAGTTAATTTTATAGCTCTGTTAAAAGCATGCATTCATTTTTATCACAAATGATTTACCCAGTTGAAAAGCAAAAAGTAACCGATATTATTAGTACCTGAAGATGCAGAGGCATGACAGGATTTGTAACCTTACCCAATTAAGTTGGTGTGGCTTTGTAAAAGTCTTATTTGAGAAAGAATTGCTCCTCTAGACCACTAATAAATGATAAATGAAAGTGGCATGAATGATATCATTTAAAATGACATTGTTAAAGATATTATATCAATTGTAGCATCATTAAAATTGCCAAACCTTGTACTACAAAGAATTATCATTTTGTTATATTTTCCCCTTTGACTGTAAACTTCAGACAATGTTTACTGAAGAGTTGACAAAGGTATGAATATGTGTTTTTTTTCTTTTTCATGTTTGCAAGAGCATTGCTGGTGCCTGGATTCAAACACAATTGTGTCAGAAGGGAGTTAGATTGAGTAAATGATCAATGAATAGACATCTTTAAAAAAATCATTAGGATGCTCACTTTCCTTTTCTATCACAAAGAGCTGAAAGAATGAAGGACAAACTGACATTCCAATATTTGTTTAGACACACCAGATACTAACAAGAAGAGACCAACTTTGAGTGGTCAACTTTTCCTGTGGTTTAGTTATGCTATGATATTTCATCAAGTTAGCATTAAATATGCAATCAATAATTTTTAATAACTTCAGCACTTTAAAGAGTTATTTCTAATTGAGCCACACTAACTGAAATTATTTCTCAATCTTTAATTTATGAACAAAAAGGACATTGGTGATGTCATATTATTAAATGGACTAGGCCAAATCATAAATTTGTTTAGTAACAAATAAAATAACTATAACGACAATTTTTATTGACAAAGTACAGAATAACATGTTTAATTTTTGTTATATAACACATACTAACAATACTCAAGAAATATACTCCCAGTGAGGAGGTACATTAAAAAAATGATCAATAAGACATTTCAACAATCATTTCAAAATGAAGCAAAATGATGGATCAAATTGCTAGAATGACAATTTTTATATACCAATCTGTAACTATGTGTTAGGGTGACAATTTATATAATAACGTTGGAGTGATTGTGCTTATGTTAAATGGATGAAAACTAAAAAAAGCAAAATGCAACTCTGTACATCAATAAGGTTAAAAATTTATCACGTTTATGTGCAGTCAATCAGCTCTATGTCTCGTTAATTTGCAGTCAGTGTCACATTTACGTGCAGTCATTTCTGTGTCATTTATATGTAGTCAGCTTGCACTATTTACAAAAAAAGCAGACAAAAACAGAATTAAAATCATTACATGCGAGGGGGTTTTCTTCTTTACACCCCCTTTTTTTCCACCCCACTGACAATAAGACAAAGACTCCTAAAATATGGCTTCTACTTACTAATTGATGAAAATGTACAGTTTCAATAAAATTTATCCACATCTCTTGATAGTTTAAAACATTCAAGAGATTTAGTACCGGTAAGCCATTAAGTTATATTCTTTTGTTAACTACAAAGAATTGTGAAGATTAAACTGTGCGAGGCTACAGAATAATCTTTTGGTCTCATCACAATAGAAGACACTGACAGCAAACTTCACCTACCACAGCATTCATTGAACTTCAATTAGAAGTCAAACATTTACTTCTGTCAAGATTTATCATCAAATTACTTTAAAATGACTTAAAAGATGACATCACTTGAGATCAGGGCCACTGACTTGGGGAGCAAAGCCTCATGAATTTCTCTGCTTGAGAATACCCCTTCTCAAACTAACTGAATAATAATTTAATTGAGAGATGTCTCATAATCATCTCCAAATTAAGGCTGTCAAGGAATCAGCTGAATAATGAAGTTATTTTTTTTTTAAATTCTTTTAATGAAGAATAAATCATATAAAACCTATAAGTGACATTCAAGGTTTTGCAAGTTAGAAAGAAGCAATGACAACTTTTAACAATATAAAACTGCCATTGTTCAAGCACAATCTGATGACTAAAAAAAGATTATTTATAAGCTCCAGATCCCAATACGATTTATAATTTTTTTTTTTTTTAGTGTTGTGGACTACTATACTTTCCTCAATATACCAGAGGCATTTCTTAAAAAGTAAAGCTAAAAATTGTGAAATAAGACAAAACTTATCAAGTATACCCTTTAAACTTATAGTTACAAGGCAAAATGCAGAAGTATTCATTGCCCTCAGATTCCAGAGTTCAGGTAACCTCCACTAGCAATCACTAGCTTTAAGGAGCCAACATCAATTCTGTTCTGATGAAGTCACAAGGAACTCATCGCTACGTTTGTGGGTCTCGAGAGCCTTGATCATGGACATATCATGTGGGAGTTCGGACTTCCGCCGGAGTAGGGGTTTGTCTTTTTTCTTCTTCTGAATCTGCAAACAGTGGGTAAGTTTTAATTATGAGTATAGGATGATTCAATAAATGGTTGTCACAAAAAAATAATTCAAAGTAATCATATGTTTTAATATAACATGCACAAAAATTTAATTATGCCAAGAAACAGACATCCAGGAGAAAGGGAGGGGACTTTTAAAACTAGCACTTAAAAAAAAATAATTTGATTTCAATTATGTACAAATTATGACATTTCTAAAAAAATTTTTTTAATTAATGCTATAACATACGTACACTAAATATTTATCTCAAAATAAATAAATACATGTAAGGAAAAAATGTTTTTGTAAAGCAATGATTTAAAAAATTTAATTAAAAGTAATTTTAAAAGGAATTTTGACCATTTCGTAAGTGTTGATAGAAAGTTGTTTAAAGCTACTTCTGTTCAAGTGTAAAATTATTTTCAAATAAAAAAACAAAATAAGGTGAAAATAAAGTGAAATCTTTAGTTGAAATAGTTACTTCTTATTGTTATACACATATAAAAAAAAACTATTAATGCACTCAAAAATTCAATTCATCATGCTGCTTTAAAAAAAAATGTTAGCTAGAAAGCTCACTGGTGTAAAAAAAAAAAAAAAAAAAAAAAGGATAATGATTATTTATAAAGAGCATGATCTCAAAATATTAAACAGTTATTTTTCCTTTTTTGTTAAAAGAACTCCAAATTGATTTAAGTTTGTTCTTGAAAGGGAGTACATCTTCAATAATATTGACAACAACTGTGCAAAAGAACACTGACTTCTATTGTGTTATGCCACTATTTTATACAAACAGAAATCTGGAGAGAAAACTAATACATTTCTAGGCTAAGGATTCTTTATTTGTCCTCGGCTAAAAACAACAGCAACTCTATTGGAAATCTGCAACATGTACATTCATAAAGGATAGAAAGAAAACAAACATGGTGGGTGCACTTGATCACCTATGTTCTTCTGAGATTAACTAGTTTATAAACACAGGAGGAGCCATATTTTTTTAATTTCCTTGTAAAAATGACATGGAATGAAACATTTGGACTATGCTTGGTTTGTAATTGGTGATGTACACAATGGGCACTTTTAAGAGTCAGGTATTTAAATTCATTCTACATCTCTAGTTATACAAGTAAAAGAAAACCAGAGATGTTTTTTTTTTTAATAGATCAGAACATTACTTTAAAAAATCTGTCCATTGTACTAAACCCAGGGAAATTTGAGCTGAAAATAATATTGTATAGCATGAGAGAACAGAGAGGGAGGAGGGAGGGAGAGTTGTATAGATCAGCTCTGAGATGATGCAACATAGCTTTAAGCTTTAAAGCCAAAACATACATTACTGGATCTCACACTAAAACTGTCATTGGTCTGTTTAAAATTAAAAGCTATTTGAGTAAACATTCTGGAGCAATTAGGATCTTTTCTTTTGAATCTATGAATACAACACACCAGGCTGGGTCCAGTTTTGAGACTACAGTTTTGGATTAAGGTCATTTGATCTCTGGTTATGGACTTTAAAGCAGATGTCAGTATTACATTTAAGATTTTATTTATTTTAAAAAATAGGTTAAAAGCATGTTTTAAAACAACATTATAAGAAAGAAGTTAGTTAGGAATTTTTTTCAAAAATGTGATGAACAACTAGGGCTTGAAAAATTGGTTAATAAATCACAATAAAGAAGAGGTCAGAAAGTAAACTCTCCCTCCGTCATCACATACAAAAAGGGAGTTAAACTAGAAAACTGAAACTAATAACTAATAAATTAAGAAGCCCACTAGGCATGAGGCAGGGATGGAACAAATTTGCGATGTGTCGGGAATCGCTCAGTGCTCCTCAGCACACTCATCTGAAAGGAGATGTGAGAACATAAACAAATTAAAAGTTGTATTAGCCTGAGCTTTTGGGCCTGTAAACATGTGAGGGATTGCTGAACTAGAGAATTGAGTTTTCAGTTCTTCCAGTTGGTATTGTTTGAAGCATGTTTGTGTAAAAAGTATTATAATTACTCTTAGAGGCACTGAGAATACTAAGTCCGCTGATAGGGTTTTCTTTGTATGAAGCAGGTCCATCACCACCGATCTAAACTATTTCTTAAAACAAGGACTGAAAAAGTGAGCAATAGAAATTACCCTATGATGCTGTACTTACAAATTCTTAAGACTGAACTGCAGATATTTTAAACACACAAAATAAAAATGAAGATATAGTGGAATAAACTGCCATTTGGACCATGTCTTTGCTTTAATCCCTAAAAAAGTCACTGGTTAAACTGAAACATAACAATATTTCCCTCGACGATTTTGCATTTCATGTAAAAACGAAATTTATGTCCCATTTTGAGTTAGTTTTCATAGTGAACAAAAATATTTGTATGGTTTTTTAATCGTTATTCATAAAAATCAACTCTTTTAAAGTGGTTTAATTCAGTTTATACTATATTTTTAATAAAATTAATTTTATACCAGGATTTCCTGGGGTGAGGAAAACTTTAATCCAGTGTTCCCAGGATAAGCACAGCCTTGCAAAATGAGAAACTCTCAGTGCTTATGAAATATAATTATGGATGGTCCCCAACCAATCGTATTTCTCTGTCAATTCATCGACGGATGCAGGAAGGAGCCAAGACTAACAAGCGAAAATTATTATTTAAATAAATTTAAAACTACAGAAATATATTTTTTCAGCTAATCTCTTAAAATCGTGGTTCTGACAGGTTGAGGCAAACAATAGTAAAAGACATTTCAAAATGATACCATGTACGCCATAATCATAAACGTAGCCAAGTCTGCAAAACTATACAATTGTACAATAATCCATAGTCCAATTAAAATGATAAGGTGCTACTGAAGTATCCATTATAACTATTGTATCCTCAACCCAGAGGCTATCTAGGGTGGGTTCGGAGATCAGTTTTGGGCCAGCACATGGCATGAGCAAAGCAACATTTCTTTCATACACTATCAAAAAGGAAATGTACAAAAAACGTGATATATAGAGTATAGTTCTTTTTAGTTTTTTTCTTTTTTTCCCTTTCTATTTTTATTTTTTATTGGAGTCCTTTGTGTTTAGTGATGAAGACCTTAAGACCCTTGTAACTTTTTTCAAGCATTCGTAAACACCTGTAGCTACGAGGAAATTGACATTTAAAAGATATTGTATTTCAAATTGTTATTTCATTGGAGATGTAAATAAAAATTGTTAACTATAAACATGTCAACATTTTTTGAAAAGCATGCTGCTAGTGGATATGGTAGGTTATTTCTTCAGCAAAAAACATCAGCATTTTTGTTAAACACTATTATTAATATTGCATTGGAGATAAAAAAAACAAACACAACCAAAGACAAATCATGAATACTCTCAAATCAATCAATTAAGAAATTATTATTCTGTATAAAGTACTAACACAAAGAACATAATTTTCGTGTTTCGATTGAGTTTATAAATAAAAAAACTTCTTGCAATAACAATAAAAAAACCAAAAAAACAACAACTATAAATGACAATAAACTTTCTTCAAATCATAGATATAAATATTGTTCTTTCATGCTTAGATTTCCAGTGAGTAAGGCTTGCCATTCTGGGATGCTAAATAGTGTAAGTGTATTATAAGAGCCAGAATGATCAATAACTTGATCTTGGGCCCTTAATATATAGAAGAAGAAAAATTTTTCACAAAATCTCTGGATTTAAAAAAAATATATATTTGAATATTTTTTCTAGGTAATCTAAGGTTTATATATTTTACATCATAGACTTATGTTTCTGAATGGGAAAAATAATTCAAAGAACAAATTCCTAATGAAGATTTTAAGGGTTTGTAATAAAGAAGTGATTTTTGTATTAATTTTGCTCATTGAAAAAAGAAGTTAAAAACAAACTTTTTTGTCCATGAAATATTATAAAGTGCAATAGATGATTATATATTAGGTTTTTCTGGTCAGTACTTGTGAGCTGTATAATGGGTAAAAAAAAGGATGAGATCTAATGATAAAAGGTGACATTTTAACAAATATTTTAAGTGTCTATATTTTCCAGAGATTTCTTAACATGTGGTCAACTGAATTTGTGAACAAAACTATATTTTTTTTTTTCGCTAAAAAAAAGAAATCCCACCCCCCCCCCCCCCCAAATGAGGGAAATACAATGATGAACTATGAATGTTATATCACAAAGAGGCCAAAATCAGAGATTTGCATCAGAGTAGGAAAATTATCTTAGAAATTGCAAGCCCTAGAATCCAAGGCTTACAACATGGAATATATTTTACATTGTGAACTCTCTAAGGTTCATAAAAAATAATTAATATGGTTCAAATAAAAACATAAGTACAAAAATGCTGCTCAAAGGTGTTAATGACTAATCAACAGAGAAATTATTAAACGTTCAAGTGTGGAAGGGTGTGTGTTTAAAATAAGAAATAAATGCAAATAATAATAACCACAGAGATACATGGCATTTCTACAGTGGTGAAGGGGTTTACTTACAATAGAATTCTTTGCCTACAGAATGAAATTTAAGCAGAAAATAATCAGAATTGAAAGATACTTTATTTAGATCCTACTTTTCCTTTATGATACAGATTTGAAATAAAGTTTATGATATAGCAAAGCAAGTACTGACTGGTGAACTGAAACAGTGATGAAACAAATAAGCATCTCTGTCCCCTGTTGGCTTATAAACAGCTAGCCCCAGTTTATAAAATGAGAACAGCAAAAATAAAGTTTAAGCCAGTGTAGTATCAGCAGCAGATTATAGACAATTTATGGAGAGAATGGTAACGCTAAAATGATTGGATTCCTTAAAATAAAAGGAAAGATTCATTTCATGATTAAAAAAATTTACCTTTGATTAAAAAAGCATTCTTAAGTTAATGTTTGATGACAGAATTTACTGTTTTCGTTGAGCTTTTTCTTAGGCTTGTGTGTACACGCAAATTAACATTCAAGTGCCAATAAATTAACTAGTGCTTCCATGTAACTAACATTTTGCTTAATATCCTTATAGTTATTTATAGTGTTATTATAGTGTTAATTAAGTTTATTGATGAAGATTTGCAAGCGTTACACTGGAAGTTATGAGGAGATAATAAATGAAAGATATGTCGACGTAGGCCAACATAAGAATATTTTTTTTTTTTAAAAAAAGGTTGACAGAAATTTTTATCAGCAGATTTATTTAGTTATATTGAAGTATATATTTTTTTTCTTTTATGTTTCAATATTAAAGACCCGATGGGTCCTTTTGTGTGACCAATATTAAAATTGTATTTCAAGTTTTATTTAAGGATTAGACATCAGGATGTCTGACAACTAATGATATCTGTAATCATTTATGAGTGAAGGTTTATGATGATATTATTTGCTGCTAATGGTGATCTTTGATCACACTACGTATAAATAAAGCTGAAGCTTTTTGCAATGATCTACTATCTGATGCTAATGGTTATCTTATCAATCACACTATATGTATGAGTAAAGATAAAGTTTTTTGTGATGATCTATTATTTGAGGCTAAACGGGTTTCTTTTGAATCACACTATGAGTTAAACTGTGAGTTAGAAAACGCCAACAATGTATTAATCAGACACTCACATCCTTAGCCTCTGCCTCCAGTTTTTCCATGGAGACCATTACATCCCCGTCCTCGTCCGTGACACTGTTATTAGGCGGAGACAGGGCGGACCCGGAGCTGTAGGACACCGTTGAAGTCATCAAGGTTTTGTACTGTACACATGTACAAAAAAAAGTGATTGGTTCCTTTGTGCTTTTTATAAATAAGTTCTGATGTAAAAGCAAATGAGCTACCAGCATACTTTTTTCACATGTTTCAGTATTAGTTAAGTTTGCAACCAAGCATTTCTTTAAATGAACAAATTATTTTATACCATTGAAATAATATATTTAGAAAACTTCTCTTTCCTTTTCTTAATTAAGAACAGCACAATGACTTGTCATAAATTACAACTGTCTTCTTGATAATCATAAAAAATATTGACTTTATTTAGGGTTCCATAATAATTTATATGAGAGGGACAAAATAGTTAATAACATTACCATGACATTAGAAGGCTAAATAAAACAGCTTTGCTATGCAGTAAAATATGCTGCACAAAAGAATGTAATGCTTAATGCAAAAAAATTATATTGGCAGCTACTTCCATTGTCAGCAGGTACAATAAATTTACAATAAATTAACACAAATATTTATTTTCTATAACTTTGATAGATCTTTCCAGGATAGTTTGCAAGGAGACTGAGCTAAAGCTCAGAAATGTGTTAAATGAAAACTGGTTTTGTCATAAGGTTGGTAACTTGACCTGGTGCTTATGTAGTGACCCTTTCAATATCTTCACACCATTATGAATTAACTTAGAGATGATGTATTCCTAATTATACATCGAAAAGTGGGAGGGGGGATGTTTCAACTATGAAATAAATAAATAAAAAGAATTCAAGCCTGGATCTACGGTGACAAAGCAACTGAAAATCTTTAACAGAATAACTGATTTGCCAATCAATAACAGTATAATGGATTTTAAACAAATAAAAAAGCACATTTAAAAAGTAGGAACTCATACAAAATTAGTTAGTGTTAAATCTATTTTCCACCACCATTATTTTTAAAAGAGCCACTGCTGCTGATGTCTTCCTGCTTAAGATTTATTTTATTGCCCTTTGCTTCTATCTCAGTTATCATACTGCTTAATGCTATTTGTGTTTTTTAAAGTTTAAATTCTACAATTTCAATACAAAACTTCTTTGTTGAAATTGTTTAGGGACCATGACATCTCTGCTATTCAAGTTGACAAGTTGATAATTACTCACCTGAGGATTATCCTGAGCTAGTTTGCCAATTTTATGCCAGGCATCATCCCTTTGTTTATGCTTTTCTTTTTCTCTATTGGATTGAAAATTAGTTTGAAATTATATAATCTAACCAAAAAAAAAACAACTTGTTTTTAAACCTCAAGTAAGCCTCTTAGATTTTTGTTGGATGTAACAGTTTAGTTTTTTTATGACCACTCAAATGAGTTGATTTTTATCAGTGATTTTCTTATCCTACTTTAGGCTTTAGGTCAATAGGCAACTTTTCAATTTCGGAGGCTAGTTCTAAAACTTGTAATCTTACAAATAATTTGTTCAAGATTTAAGGCCCCTAAAAGCATCTATGCCTGAACACTCCATAATTTAAATGGTTGAAAGTAACAGTATTTGAGTGAAACTAAAAAGAATAAGCAATCATATTTTGAGCAAATCCCCAGTGCAGAGATAATCAAACTCCGTGAAGGCACTTTTATAAATATGATCCTTTTTTTTTTTTTAAGTTCCACAGTTTCTATTGAACTATTAAGTTCATCTGATTTTACAAAGCTTATTTTTCCAAATGTTTCGGCCAAAAGATGAGAATACAAAGAAATAAACAAGGCAGGAAAAACATAATCCAATGTTTTTAGAGAAATTTCCATATATTTTCTAAACATTTTAACATGGGAGGGATGCAGAGAGATTTTTTATGAATAATTGTTTTTTTCCTTGACAACTCTACATTGCCAAGTATGTCATGAGTCATAGCCAAGCTTCCCAACGTTAAAAACTGTTCATAAGATCTTACTTTTGCCTTTCTGCTTTGAACTGTTGAGTGCAGTCATCAAACAATTTTTGATTCATTTCCATGAAAAGCTTCAAGGCATTGTATATCAAGCCATGAATAGTTCTGAAGAAAAACATAAATAGGTCATGTTAAATAACAATACTGAGCCAAGCTGGTAGACTGTCACAGTAAAGTAACTGATGTAATATTGTAGTAAGTTAAAGCTTCAATAGTAACATTAATCCTTCTTCATGTGTTACCAAGAAAATGCTTTCAACAAGTGTTTCATGTGATATTTATTTAAGACGTGAACGATTAGAAATTCAACAGCTAGGTTAAAAAAAGCAGTTTTGTCACAATCACAGCATGCACGTCAACACTGTTAATCACTTCAGAAATTATAGCTGGTTGTTTTATGTTTTTTTAAAAGTAAGCAAGCAGAAAATTATTGTGAAGCCAAAAGAACAAACATTTTGTAAGTTGGCAGTGAAACTATCAAGTTACATTTCCATTATATTTAAATGCCAATTTTTCAAATTTAATATCCCAAAGAAAGTCTCTAAATGCCAATTTAATTTCTAAATATTTACTCCATCATATTCAATATTTCTATTTGCTGATTGAAATATCAGGTTTAATTTATAAGTAGTCCTCCCGGCTCAGCCGCTTTTCTTCAACAAAAAGTATCACTACCGGATGACCTTACTTGTTCCAATGCTCCTTGCTTCGGTACAGTGCAGGGAACATGATGGGGAGAATGGTGGTGGCGTTGTCACTGATTAGACTCAGGATGTACTCATTATTCCAGAAATACAGAGCCCGCTCTGCCACCTACAGATGTGGGGAGTGGGGGGAGGTGATGGAGGCGAAACATGACTAAAACATAACAACAAAATTACAACTTCAAAAATGCAAGGAAACACCAGGTCAGCAAGGGGTCTTTTAGTTAAATTGTGCACATTGTTCTCAGAACAAATCAAACAGATTTGACAATCTAACGAGGGAGAATTAAAAATAACAAATTGATCACTGTTGTATAAAAGGATTTCAGATTTTCAAATTAAAAAACAACAACTTTCATTTAAAAAAGATGCCTTCTATTGGTGAATGCCTAATGCACAATGATGATAAATATTTAATTTAAAAAAAACAAAAAAAAAACCAAACTTTCATAATGTTAAAAACTGATCTCCTTTTAGTAGTGCTTGATATAGGGGAAGCCATACACTTTTAGGTTTTTGGATCCATGCATAACATGTATCACTTAAAACTCAAAGAATGCACAAATAAGACTTGGAATACAACAAGGTTTTACCAAACAGCATTATAAAAAAGAAAGTGTGCATTTAAGTTTCACATAAATGTGTAGCGCCCCCCACCCCCCTTTCGCAGTCTAACTCAATTTTATCTTTCATATCAGTCAGTAAAACCAATTTATTAATTTTCCATTTACTCAAAAAAATGTAAGCATTTCATCTAAAATAGAAACGATTGTTTTCAACCTTTTCAACATTAAAAATAGTCTTGATGATCATGTTGATGTGGAAAACTAGTACACCACATCCCACCATAGGATGTGAGGACTCATTAACCTAACCAAACTGAGTACACAAAGTTATGCTTGAATCAAAACTCATTCAGGGGACATCAAATACCATTGTCATTGCATGTTTGCATAATGAGGGGCATCCAGACACTGTATCATTGAGGCCCCATCCCCTTTATGGGAGAGACCCTAGGGTTTAATGACAAGTGAGATATCCTTATCGGGTATTGGGGCATCTGGACATAAAAGGTACTGCATATCTCACCAAGGCTGTGAAAGACCCCATCACAAAACTGACACTGATAAGAAATGCTAGTCCCCTTTTTCCCATCTTTTCCTCATAACAGTACATGTTAACCAGTACCAGTGGTAACATTTTAATTAACTCTTGAGAGAGGAATTCACACACTACTTGCATAAAGCCAAAAATCTAGCACCAAAACCTAAATGTAGTTTTTAAAATGTTTTATAGAGCTATTGGGCCAAGAAACATGCAACAGCAACACAAACACTGTTTGCCCAATTTTTAAAATTTTTTTTAAACAAAGGTTAACTTTTATTTTAAAAAAAGAAAGAAAAACTTCAACACAGCACTGTTTCTACGGCACACTATAACTTGAATGTAAACCTTACTGTAACAAGAGACGTGATTGCTCAGTTGGTGAATCAAGCCCCCATTCTCTATTAATTGTTAAGAAGAATTTTAAAAGTTGTTTTTTTTCATAGGAAAAGGCAACATGCAACTCATACCGGTGACAGTTGAAAAACAGTTTAAGACATACCATATAAACTAGATCTAACACCTGGGCAAACATTAATGATAGTCAATCAACCAGGAAGGTAGTGAGTGGACAGGCGTAAAAACGAAACTATATATATTTTTTTAAAAAGCTGGCCACTGATGAATAGAAAGGAAAAGCAGGTCAAGGCTGGTGCAAGGTGACTCAGCTCAACAGGATCTGCTTACTTGTTCCAGTGCTGCTGTGTCTTATAGAGTGCAGGAAACATGAGTGGGAGGACAGTGCCTACATTATCTGATATAAGACTGAGGATGTACTCATTATTCCAATAGTATAAGGCTCGCTCTGCTACCTAGAGTTGAAAGAACGAACAGCTTATAAGAGGGGTCAGGCGTAAAATAATATCAATTTCTACAGCGCTTTTGGTACGCTTATGCCCCAGATTTTTTAATATAGTTACAGCCAAATAATGAGAAGTATAGTCAAATTATTGGTTAACCGATTGTCTATTTTAAGGGCCTTTACTAAACATTCACAGCCAAAGCCTACCAAAGTGGTCAAAGAATATTGTGAAAAACGATTTCTCATGTGCAATAATGTAGGGATCTTTTCTAGGGCCAACACTGGTTATAATTTTCCGTATCATTATTATAACGGTCAAGAGCTATAAATGAAGTGATATAAGTCCAAGTGGTGACCAGGTTAATGAAAATTGAAGTAAATTGCAAATTCTTGACAGTACCTGGAAGTGTGGACTTGATACACATTTTGCCAACTGCTTAAACAAGGGTACCATGACTTTGGTGAACTCTGCTGGTTCTATCACATCTAAAATCTCTTCCAACTCATTTAAAAACATCACCTGTCCAAATGAGAAGAACAATACGTTGAAGTTAGGTTTCCAAGAGAGAAGATATAAGCATGCTCTCAGTTGAGATTTAAATACTTAAACTAAATACCAACAACATCAATAAGACACAAACAACTTGAAATAAGCACGCACAAATTGTTAAGATGAAACCATCAGTTTACATTACCTCCTTTGGACTGTGAACTTTTGGCCAAAACTTGAGTAATCCCATAATAACCTAAAGTCAATGAACACAATACTATTTATTCATCAAACAAACTAGTTAACTTTCAGCAATGTTCAATATTGTTCACTACAAGTTGACTTGCGTGTACTTGTGAACTTCTTTAAAGTAGCCAATAAAGTTAAAGCTGGATAACAAACATACATATCGCACATTTATAAGAATTAATGCTGCATCCAATGACAAAGTAAAAAAAACAACAACAACACGTTAACAAATAAACCAAATGAAGAAACAAAACATATTGACATAGCATTCATAGCAGGTTACCAAGTCATGGTTTACTGCATATTAAAATGTAATTGTATGTATTTTATTCATTCAGAAATATTGACCACATCACTGCTACCGAATATGCTCAGCACAGAAAGCTATACATAAAAATATAATCTAGCCTTATTTCACAATGATTAATTTTAATTAAACACATCTACCGAATGGCACTTTTTTTCTCTCTAGAAGTCCCCACCTGTTCTGTTAAACTTGGGTCTTTCTCCAAAAACTGTACAACACAATATGCCAACTGAGGGTGATACACACTTAGAGACTTCACTTTGTGGAGGGGTAGCAATACTTTTAATAAAAAGATCTTATGCTCATCCTTTAACGGCAATGCAAAACCATTGATTATACTGGAGAGAACACGGGATGAAAAGTTGGTTATCAAAAGTCCATCAATAAAAAGATCATTTTTTAGATCATTACTTCAATATAATTCAGTAAAATGAAAAAAATTAAATGTATGATATTAAGAGTAATTTAGCTTTTTTAAAAGTATTTTTATTGTTGTTGATATTTGAGGCTAGCTTACCTTCCTAATATTTCTAATAACTCAGCTATTCCATTATGCCTCTCTGTTTCATAAACAAAACTGAAATAGAATTAGTTTATATTAGATGCATTAAATAGGGAAATTTCAAACAATGTCTGTCTAGATGGGATACTTTAAATAGGGAAATTTCAAACAATGTCTGTCTATATGTGATGAATTAAAAGGGAAATTTCAGTCAATATCAAGAGGGTGCACCACCAAAAGCCCAGAGGAAAACAGCTCAGACAGACCAAGGCTTAGATGGATGGATGATGTGGAAAAAGATCTATAGCAGCTTGGAATCCAGGCATGGAAAAGAAAAGCATCAGTTAGATCTGAGTGGAAGGAAGTGGTGAGGCAGGCCAAAGCCCTACATGGGCTGTAGCACCACAGGGATGGATGGATGTCTATTTGAGATGCATTAAATATTGAAATTTCAATCAATATATGTCTATATGATATGCATTAAATTGAGATATTTCAATAAATGTTTTTTAATAGGGGACTTTTCATGACTGTCTTTATTAAGGGATTTTCCTGCACTATCATTAAATAGGGGACATTTTTACAATTGTAATGATTTATTGTTCCAGCTTGATGCTTTGAATTAGTAGTACTTAAAAAATAACTTTTCAAGTTTAACAAACCTGTAAAAAATGTTATTTATATGTTTTCTAATGTAAGCTCGAAGACCTAAAAATTTGCCATATATCCGATGCAATATTGTTTTGAGGAAATCTCTTTCACGGGGATCTTCACTGTCAAATAAGTCCAAAAGCTGTTTAAATAAAAAAGAAAAACAGCTTTGAAAAAACAATTTCTGGTAAAAATATTTTATATGAAATATATTAAAAACAATATTTAACAAATGTAACTTTACAAACATTTTCATACAAATAAATCATTGCAGCAAGATTCCACCTTAAAATCTGCTTTAAATGCATTAAAAATTATACCTGTAATACAAACTTTTGATCTATATATCGTTTGGCTGTATTGGGCTGAAAGTCTGGTGACTCCAGAAATCTTAAGAAAAATTCATAAACAAGCTGAAAGTGAAAAAAATAATAATATATTATGTTTTTGAAATTCAGTAAGGTTTATATTTTAAGCTAATTATTATATAATTTAAAACTAACTTTTTACTAAAAGCCAAGTCAATGACAATTTTACTAGCCATAAGTGCACACCTGTAAATGGGGCCATGCAGCCTCTAGCGTTGGCTCATCTTCTTCTGGGTCAAACTCAGCACCGCTGGGGTTAGAGGATGGTGGTAATGTTCTGAACAAGTTCCCTGAAAACTGAAATTAAAATGATAAACAAATTATTTGTTATAAGTCATATTAAAAAAATGCTCATGACAATATTCAGTTCTATGTAGGGAGTTTTTTTCCTCCTTTTTTTTAGGTTAAGATAACTGAACAGCTCAAATTGTATAGCCTATAAAAAGAAATAATCATTCATTTTTTATACTTTGCTTGAAAATATAATCTTTGAACTAGATGAAGATGATGTTATTTGTCTAAATATTTTAAAAAATACAAGCAATTATTCTCACAAAGCTTAAAAAATTCCTAGTTACTTACAAAGTGGAATCTTATTTTATATAGTTTCTACATTTTTTTTCCTCAGGCTCCTTGCCAATAAAATCAACTGCCTTGAGTTTTGTAAACTTTTTAATTCCTTAAATGTATTCTTGTGTTCAAAGTTGTATAAACATGTTACAGTGTGTGTAATTGTGGGTTAATTCATTTCAACTAACAAGTTGAATCCAGCTACAAGCATAGATTTATATAGTTTGAACAAGAATTTAGTCACACTTTGGTGACCGAAATTAAAAGTAAATAATCAGTCTAAAAAATTATCTTAGGAAACTCCTTGACTTATCCAATATAACAATTTTTTTTTTAAATCTTCAACTAAACCTTGCATAGCAATAATGCTATCTGATTTAAATTATATTTGGATTCTTTGGTGGATGGATTAAATAAAAGTTAAATACATTATTACTATTATTTTTATTCTTCATTACTTAAAACTTTCTCATGCTGGCATACTCCAGAACTAAGAGGGTAGACTAACCGGGTAGAAAATGAGGGGAAACAAAAACATTCGTTCAAGAGATGGCAGACAGCTTTCACCCCAGTGAATGGCAAGATAAAAGAGATAACAAGAAAGGTACCATTGGTTGTTAGGCACACTGTAGGTAACTGAAAGAGTTATCTCAAATTTGTCAATGAAGAGTTATCTCAAACTTGTCAATAATAATCATAATTAGGGGTGTGCCGGATCCGTTTTTTCCAACCGGATCCGGATCCGGATTTTCTTATGCGAAATCCGCCGGATCCGGATTCCGGTTTCTCCCGGATTCCGGATTTTGGTACTATTGGTAGATACTTCGGTAAGTCAAGGTGGACTACTACTTTTTGTGTATGGGAATTCGCAATCGGCGCCAAAAAATCCGAGTTTTTAATTTTCCGATGTGTGTGTCTATTTATTATTAAATTAGTACTTTCGATATATATTTGAGTTCCGTTCCATTTGGATAAGTGTCTTACGAGAGACGCCATGTTTCTACGCGTTCGCAGCAGGTTATGCAGCTCGCTCAACCTAATTTCGCCATGGGGTTGGCCACGCCCCCCTTTTTAATGGCGGAAGTTGACGATACTTAGGAAATATTAATTTATTATCACTATTTACATCAAAATAATTGATAACTTGTGTTTCAGAATGCATTTAAAGACATTTAAACTGGAATGTTTTAATTTGAGCTTTAACAACCCGGTAGAATCCATATTATAAATGATCAGAATTTACCGTGTGCAACACGTTGTCATTGGCAACCATTCACAGCCACTTGCATAACTGTATCGTAGTACTACCTCAGAGTTTCATTCATAAGAGTTTGCCGTGTGCAAAAACTATTAAACCATTGGTCAGGGAAAGCTTTAATTAATTATTCATGTGCCAAAGTTGAAAGTTTAAACTAAGTCTAAACAGTATTTTAGTGATAAGGCAGGGAATGCGTTGCCTTATATAAACTATATAGTCATTGCGCATGACGGGATTGGCGGAATGAGATCACAGAATGTGGAGATGCAGTCCATGTTAAAAAATGACAAACCAAGTCGTACTTTAAAAATTCATAACTTTAAAACTACAACAGCTAAAAATATGATTTTGGTGTTATAATTCTTTAAAAAATTACATCTTTTCAACTATGCCATTGGTTTATTTTTACAAAAAGTTTAAATTTTCTTATCAAAGTCCCTACACTATTGGCCACTATTAGCGGTGCTGACTCTAGCCTCTGGTATGTACGGAATATTAAACATTAAACAAGCTCAACGCTCGAAACAATCGATTAATGTATCGTGATCGTGTGGAATTCGGGAAAGAGAATTACTTTTATTTCAGATTATGATCCGGTGAGTCACAAAATCTGGCAAATTCCGAAATCCGGTATATTCCGGAATCCGGTTGTTCCGGATACATGTAAATCCGGCGGAACCGGATTTCACCGGATAGTGCAAAATCCGGCGGAACCGGATTCCGGATCGGGGTCCGGCACACCCCTAATCATAATCTTTTAAATCAGGAAGATAGTAGGATGGTTTTTGAAATTTCTATTTTTGTATCAGGAGGAGACACTAGAGATTGGCCTGCATTTTACTCCAATGGCTTTAGTGCTGATTAGGAATGTACTTTAAATTGTTAAGAACAAATGCACCAAACTTGGCACAAAGATATTTCATTATAAAAACTTTTAGACTTGGCATCAGTTTAAGTAGACAAATTATTTAAAAATTATTTGCTTTTTGAATGGGTGTCCCTGTTCCTATTATATCTGCATAAATTACTATTATTATGACTAGTTTGTGATATTTTGTGACATATAAACTAAAAAGTCAGCTGTAGCATGTTTATGCTTTTTTTTTTATAAATGGTTTAATTCAATCCTATTTTTATGGCTTATCACAGTTTTAAGACACATTTATATTTTAGAGCCATGTTTGTCATGCAGACATCTCATAAAACATAACTGAAAACATTCTTATCTAGAATAAAATCTACAGAATCGATGTGTTGTCAACTATGCCATTTACATTCATTTTTCAAGAATTGCAGGGGAAAAACAGGTTATTTCTGGAAACAATAGTGTTTGACATAAGAGGAACTTTTCCCAATGAAATATCTGTAGCTGGCAACATTTTGAGATAGCTTACTGTTTTGCTTTTACTGTTAATGTTTTCTTACGGTATGGGAATGGCTCAAACTTTGAAACAGTCATCTATAAATATTTTAACCATTGAAAACATAAGGGACCACCAACAACAAAAACCCAAGAAAAATCCCCCCCCCCCTCACACGCCCGACAAACCCGGTCTCCATTTCTCAGGACCATAATGAAGAAACTAACAGCGGTCACTGGTAAGCAACTAAAAGACGAGTTCTGAAGTACCCCCTAAAACTAGTGATAGAACCTTGCCAGCAGAATCAATATCTCATTACTGCCACATTCAAGCAGCCCACAAGGAGCAAACGTAGGGAGGTTGTGGAGGGCTGTTAAGGATAGGGGGGCCACCGAGGACATTTCATGATGACACCTCTCATAGCCCCCCATCTCAGCTGCATGTCATCCAACCCTGGTGTGTGACGTCCTGCTCTACTAGGCACGTTGGTCGGGATACCGGGGCGGGGCCGTCAAGGGGAAATCCGCGCTCCTGATGTGACTCTGGAATGTGACAGATAGCTGGCCCCATTGTCCCGGTTTTTTTTTTTTTTTTGGTTTTAGTTACGGCCCCCCCCCCCCCCCCCCCCACAAAAAAAATGAGTTCACTAGAGGTAGAGGCACAAACTACTGTTTCTCTATGAGAGGTCACCGGGGTCACGTGGGAGCTCGCAAGTGAAAAAAACAATAAATTCAGTTTTAACTTGGCGGTGATACTTTCAGGATAATCGAATAGAATGGTAGTTTTAAGGGGAGGGGACGGGGGTGGCGTCAAAACGTTAACCAACAGGACCACGAGAGGTTACTCTCAAAAACAGACATGCGGTTACTGACTCATTGTCTTATAAATAGTCAGATGTGCATGGAAAGACTTTGCCTCAAACCTCACTGAGACCCAATATATCAGGACATGTTTATTGTCAACTCTTCCATTTACGTTTCCCCGCTCGTCGCACGTGTGACGTCAACCGGGGAGCCTGTGACGCGATAGACGCAACTTGAACGTGTGTACAGTAGAATTTGTGTGTACAGTTTAATTCTTAGGTGAATATCATAATTACCGGTTTCATAAATGATAGATGTCCGATAAGATCACGTTCGGCACGTGCTAGAAATAATAGGGAATTCCCAATGAAGCCAAGACTTTCAAGCAGGAATAACAGAAAGCAGGGTGCACCTCTGATCAGTGAAACACTTGAGAAGAATGACAAATAAATGCACGGAACTTGGGAGTCAACTCATAAATATCTCGTTAAAAACGTTTATTAAACAAATCTCTGCCATTAAACTTCCCACACGTGGGGACAAAAAGTTAGGTGGGGCACCAAATCATACCCCCTGTCATGTTTGGAAAAAAAAAAGAGGGGGTGGGGGTGGGTGTGATAACCGAGGGTCCATTAAAACAAATATTGTTCAAGGCAGCAGTCCCCACGAAATACATTCCTACCCCAATAAACCACTAACTTGACAACCAAGATTTGACGCGTGCCAACAAAACACGGGCGCATGCGGCTGGATAAAATCACCAGACTTCAAGAGACGTCATGAATATCATAGGGCGGCACCTCATGTTTATCTTCCCATTGGATGCCTCAATGACAGAGGCCCCATTGGATGCCTCAATGACAGAGGCGTAGCTAGAGTTTTTTTGGACAAGGTTCAAATATTTTGACGCCCCTTCAACTCTAAAACACATTATTTTCAGCGATAAAATGCCAACAAAGCTGATTTAGTCGACCCCAACTAGTCCAGCGCCTAGGGATATCTCTCCCTTCTTCCCTACGCCTCTGCTGGTGGACTATATATATATATATATAAACTAATGTCGCCAAGATGTGATCAGCCGCTATTTGGTATTTAAGTTACCATAAAAATTACGCGAACATATCAGTTATACAATACTTTATGAAACTTTATTATAAGAGATGTCTTTAAAATTGATGTGAATATAGAGTTGATAGAGGCGAAGATCGTTGTTTTTGTTGTCTTTATTGGTTTTGTTTTTGATGTGCCTTTTTTTTTTGGAGGGGGGGGGGATCCCGGTTCACACTCATGTATTTTATCAAGTGCAGCGGTCGGTAAACTCATTAGTCAAAAGACCCAACATCAGAAGAAGGACGATTAAAAAAATTGTTGACCGACAAATTTCTTTTCATTTCAAGAACCTGCCAAGAACCTTGCCGAGCCGCACTCAGGTCGCTAAAGAGCCGCGATTTGCCGACCACTGCTCTAATGGAACCTCGGCTAATGAATACCCCACTTAAAGAACAAAGCGGTTTACGAACAAATTTTATGAACGAATTTAGTCTCGCTTAACAAACGATACTTCGGGTTAAGAACATACGTATACGCCTGTACACATTTCACACGATACCACGGGTTCATTAGTGCTTTCGCGCATCTGCAGTCAACATCGTCTGACCAAGTGCTGTGTTTAAAAAAACAAACACACTACCTTTTGTGTTGTTTTAGCTCTCGTTATGTCGCTCAAAGAGATAAGCATCATAAATAGTACATTAATCTGGAACATGAATTAGACGTCAGATAACTGATCAGTGGACATCCGTTATGGCATTACTGCAACCCTTTAAAAAAAAAAAAAAAAAAACTGACGCATCAGATTGGCATCAGATTGGTGACGCATCAGATTGGTAACGCATAAACTTGTTGGTCAGTGGAGTAGCCAACCATTGGTGTATCTGCATTAAGCCATTCGTGTAGATGGAATCGAGACGAGACGAAGGTTTTTCTCAGGACTAAAACACGAGATCGAATTTTGTGCTTGTTTCATAATGAAGGTTTGATCTTTCCCCGAGGTCTAGTGATCCTAAATATTACTGTATTTTCTAGCTGAAGTATAAACAAACTGAAGGCTAGGCCGAAGTATCAGCAGCTTGCACGTCAGTACAAGAACTATAACAATGTCAGGACATCGACTCTTTTAATAGAAACAGTATTCAACTGAAATCTCAACGTCCACGATGGAGTGTAAGATCGCATGAGTTGATTCCTCTGCCTCATCATGGGATTATGTTGGTGACCTTAATCAAAGATATTTGCAAGCATTGGTCACACGTTGAACTGCCTCGTATTGTTCGTTAACTGGGGGTTTTGTCCAACCAGTGCAACTATTAAACCTACCTTCTATGACAAAAGTTCATCCTATTTTGTTAACCACCAATGGTCAAGGCCAGGTTTGACCGATTAGTTAAAACAAGTAAACAAGCACCATACTGCATGCTTTCATATTATTCATTAGAAATGCATTTCCCTAAACTCAATTCTACAGTGAAACAAGTTATAGGCAATTGATAGCCATTACTAAAGACTAACATTAAAACGGCCTTCGCCCAGTCCGAGAGCGACCTTCGCTCAGTCCAGTTGTCCAAACCGGGATTTATCGTCACAACGTCAAAATACGCAACGGTCATTCCCTGCAAACAAGAACACCGCCCGCGGGCCGGCCCACGGCGACAAACACGAGTCTCCCTAACCAAACAGCTAATAGTTGGGTTGCAGTCGTGTGTTTCAACCTGTTTATTGTGGCGTGCCGCCGTCGCTTACGGCCTCTGTGCCATAACAAGGTCTGGTGATACAAAAGGATTTCACCTTAAATCCCTCGGTCTGTGCCTCACGGGTCGTGGGTCTTGACACAGAGTTTCGCTTCGTGTAGACAAGGGGTAGAGTTCACAGACAGGTTCTGTCGGACCTATTGATTACCATCGAATGGCGTCACTTTTTTTGTAGATCCATAAATGGGGGTTATGACCTCCGAGTCCGAGATGACGTCACGTACAAAATATACAAATGTCCACATAAACCAAAACGCGTGCAATTATTTTCGAGCTCCTACTGTAGCACAGTACAGGTGAACGAGAAAAGTTAGGCACGCCATGATTAGGATAAGCAAAGCCTTATCTTCCAGAACACTGGAAATAGAGTTACCACCACCTGCCAACAGACGGTTTCTTCTTCATTGTCTTGTGTCTGCAGGCTGCAACTCGATCAAACTGTTTGTGAGACTTCATATTTACTTGAACTCATGCTCAACTTCATTTTTTTAAAATCATTTTGTAAAAGGCTGTTATAGTATATTTGGAAATAGGGTAGTTCTGGCCCTGGGGGGGGGGGGGGGGGGGGGGGTGTTTTCCAGAGAGAAATGTGCATTGGTTGGGATCAATCTTTAAAAAAAAATTAGTATGAAAAGTTGGTTGGGTATTTATTTTAATTTTATTGACACGGCTGTGCTTTCGATTCGAGTTTTCACTACTTATATTTAAAATAAGTAAATCGACAATTCACTAATTATTATAGAGTATAAGCTTAACTTAATTTCAGTCAGATCCGTAGCACTCCGCGAAATGAGATCTAAGCAACTAAACTGTGTTGCCAAACAATATGTATGTTTGTATACACGCATATATTACCCATATGAAGTTAATAGAAAGTGCGTAATTCAACAAATTCTACAACGCGGCAGGAAGTAGAATGCGTTACGGTCCCTCAGAGCCAGTGGTGTTAGCCCCCGACCCAGAAATAAACAATAAAATATATTTATGTGCAGTTGAATGTTATCAGATCTTCTACTCTTTACTAAACTGTGTGCCTACAGGTGAATGTTATCAGATCTTCTACTCTTTACAAAACTGTGTGCCTACAGTTGAATGTTATCAGATCTCCTACTCTTTACTAAACTGTGTGCCTACAGGTGAATGTTATCAGATCTTCTACTCTTTACTAAACTGTGTGCCTACAGTTGAATGTTATCAGATCTCCTACTCTTTACTAAACTGTGTGTCTACAGTTGAATGTTATCAGATCTACTACTCTTTACTTAACTGTGTGCCTACAGTTGAATGTTATCAGATCTCCTACTCTTTACTAAACTGTGAGCCTACAAGTGAATGTTATCAGATCTTCTACTCTTTACAAAACAGTGTGCCTACAGTTGAATGTTATCAGATCTACTACTCTTTACTAATATGAGTGCCTATTACCACATTCAACTAGTATTCAATGCTTAGTCATACTAGTGTTTCATTCTTCTAACTCATTTCCTCCTTGTATTGATGTCAGACCCAAAGAGTGAGAAATGGCGTTGAGATAATGGGGCGGGGGGATATGTCGTGCAGTTAATGCCATACAGAACCCGAACAACTGCTTCAAAACTTACAGAAAACACTATAAATAGAAAGTTAAAGATGGTTAAGAGATCGAATGACTTAACGGTTATTTCCCGGTGGCTTAATTAGGTCTGGCCACATTCCAAGCGACGTTTGCCAAAAGTCTGCAGTCTTCCACGGGCAATCGTCTGAGAGCGTAGCTCAAGCAGAATAACTTCGTTTAACCGAGATATTGTTCCAGGTATGATAGAGATATATAAACAACAACAATAACGCAGGGCTGCTTAGACTGGGCCAATTCAGAACAACAACAATAAGGCAACGCTCCTTAGACTGGGCCAATATAATCTTCGTGTAGCTGAAACCAAATGAAATTCTAAATTCCAAAGCATGCCAATCTCAATTTTTAAATCAACTGAAGATAGTTTTAAATGGAATTAATCGTTGCTTTAATAAAGTCAATAAAGGACACACTTGATGTCTGCATCCAAATGGAACAATTCAGTCTGGCTGGGCTATAATAATAGCGTTATAGAGAAACAGAACCGACAGCTCATTGGCCACAGTTTTTGCCATCTATAATACCATGCCATTCATAAATAGTTGCATCATCTGAATGGCACATGTTAGGGGAGTAATGATGTCACTGTTCAATAAAGTTAAAGTTTTGATGAGTTTAGCTATTTCTTAATTAAGATAGATACAATAAACATCATACGTATGGGGAAAAGCTATAGTTTTGTCCTAACTACTTCGCGAACTAATTTTGAGGCAAACACTAAGTTAAAAGCCATATTAGAGAACGAAACTCCCCCCCCCCCTTTGGGGGGGGTGGGGGGGGGGGGGGGGGGGGGGGTTTAAGG
>CAXITT010000104.1:1404787-1484829 GCA_964033795.1 Lymnaea stagnalis | reverse complement strand
GGGGGGGGGGTTTCTTGGGGGGGGGGGGGGGGGGGGGGGGGGGGGGTTCGTCTCACCATGTCCTAAGATTTTATTCTACAGCGTTACTACCGTTTGGTGGATCGTCCGACTCGTGCACCTTACTGCTTTCTTGTCTGGTTAAAGCCCAAGTCTAGGGTCAAAACATTAAATGGTCGCTTTGTTGTTTTATACGGTACCGCCACCCAACGGTTAGGTACAGGTGTATTGGTTGGTTTGGTCGATTGATATGACGAGATGAGAGAATGAAAAGAGGGAAAAAATGAGGGGAAAAGACAGAGAAAGAATTAAAAACGCCAGGAGAAAAGCAGTCTAAACGTTACCTTATTATTATAATAATTATACGACAAGCCATTAAGACCTGTTTGAATTGTAATTATCTTGAATCCACGAAAGCCCAGATTCCCTGGAAAGCCACCTTAGGCTGGCGCCGATCATATTAAAGGCCAGGTTGAGGCTGTATCCTCTCAAGCACCTAAACCCATGCTACCGCGCAGTCCTGTCAAGATAGATACAGAATCACCTAGGCTTATCACGAGGAAGTTCTAGCTTTACAGTCTGTTATCCTAGACCAGGGCAAACAGACAGTGATAGAATTTGACAGCAGGTAAGAACTGTCAATGCGGTCTCCGGGATTAATGCCCTTTTCGAGAATTCACCGATTGAACTACACAACACAGCAGGCAGTTGAAGGCATGCTATACCTTATCAATCTTTCAACAACCCTACAACCTACACTGTCTACTCTTTTTGTGTGCATTAATGCGTACAGGTACATACTGCGTTAAGTATGGTTGCAGCAAAGTGAGTACCAAATACAATTTAGACAATCTCATTTGAATGAGTCATGTCATTTTCTTGATATTTAGCAGTTACCTGTATGTAACAAACCTGCACCCTAAAGCCCACCAAACATTATCGCTTGCTGGACCCCACAGATGAAATGCACATGTAATAATTATATCAAACAAGGGATAGAACAAGGAAACAAAGCACTTGGTTGTTTAGACTCTCACTAAACAAACAAAGGTGTAAACTATCTTGCCTATGTGACCAACAGTCTACCACACATACAATTGGGTGAACTATGTTGCAGCTGACAAGGACATCATCCTGACTACAGTATAACACTAGTAGATTAGTAGTTCTAAAACATGGCTCTATATACAACAGAGATTCTTAAGCAAAAACTAAGAGACCCCTTTTGGACATCACACTAAATGATAGGGAGGCCTGTTTTGGTAAAAACAAACAACAACATTGTACTCTTATCACTGATATCCTATACAGAAAATAGTTGTTTCGGTGTTTATAAAACCATTAACAGCTCAGAAATTACATTAAAACTGGTTAAGAATCTCCAAGAAGAATGGAGAAATCAAGCAGAGAATTTAAATTATGTGTCTCCTAATCAATTTACAACACTGTCATTGAGATAATTCTTACTTAATAGAAAAATTCAATCCAATGATGCAAACACCAGAACAAACAAAACTTGATAATTCTAACATTATACACATAATATACAACAGGTATGTGTTTGCATATCATACCTTTCCCATTTATTTTTCTCAAATCACCCACATTTAATGGAATCTGGGTGTTGTTTAAATAGGGGAATATAAGCACAGGCTAGATTTATGCTGTTGTAATTTGTGAACAAATATACAATTTGCAGTAGGGCAGCTCCTGACTGTAAATGGATTAACACCCTCTTAAATGTGTCATAAAACCAATCATGTTCTCAGCTGTAAGACGTCCCCAGGAACAAAGCTTAATAAATTTTAGCTGCCCAAGTCTAGTTTTGGGACATACATCTATCTCCAAGTAGTACAGATAAGTAATGGAGTAAGCAGGACAGACAGAACATAACACCCACGAGTTTGTCAAGCAGAAACCTTCCTAGAACCATCAACCAAAACAAAAACAGCTTACTTTTGTAATTATTTAACATCAAATCTAAATTACAACAAAAACCACACAAAAACACAAAATTGAAACCGTTTGGTTTAAAATTTCTATAACATTGTGCCATGCTCGCGTTTAGTACTTAGTCAGTTTCAACCCCCCCCCCCCCCCCCCCACAAAAGTACACATTTCTACATGTTAAATTTATTAAGAAAACACCATTCAACATCAGGGTCAGCTTTACTATATAGCCAGATTCAACAGATCTAAGTTAAGTTCACTTCGGTTAGGTAGGTCCAATGACAAATCCTTTTCAAGTATGAATCTAGCTTTTAAATATTAGTTTGATGCTTTTTATTTTGGTGCTGTGAAGACATACAATTAATAATACAATTCTCATGAAGGTAATATTTTTAAAGTAAACTTTTCTACAGAGCGTCTTACAAGTGCCAACCATTTGTATATTAAAGAATAGGCACAAGTGTACAAGTCAAAAAAATATATTGGTACCAAACCCACCCCCTAAACAATACAACACAATATCATGCTTACAATAAAGAATAAGCACTATTATAACAGCACTATTCAATCAACTTTTAACATGTAATATTAAATGATCACATCAAAGAAAACCAAAAATTCAAGCATGTCTGGCTTATCAGAATGACAATGTTAAAAATTTTCAAGATTTAAAAAAAGAGAGAAAGTGAAGGGGAGGAGTTTAGTATTTTGCTTGTAGTAATTTTTAAGATAATAAATAAGTACTAGTCTATGTATAAGTGTAACTCACAATACCGAAGCTCTTTTGTTTCCTGGTAAATGCATCTTATGAAACATCTCAGAAATGCATGGTTAATTGTGCAATTATTATGATTAACATCTCAGAAATGTATATGGTATATTGTAGGTCGTTCGCAAATTATGTCACGCTCGTGGGTTTGGTTGGTTTTGAGATTTTGTGATGTCATACTTTTTATTATCATTTTGCTTAAATCTACATTTTTCTAATTTTGAAAAATCTTTATTCAATTAATTTTAAAAACATTAGTTTGAGGTGGAAATTGCCTCAGTTATTAGAAGTACAGTGAAACTCAGCCGCTCACACTTTCTGGACATAACGAAAAAACTTCTGTGGCCATTTTACATTCGGCTTTGGGAGGGCTTGGTTGTTTTTACGTTACAGTTTTCTAATAATACTACATCTTAATCTATTATGGTAAAATTTTAAAGAATAAAATAAAATCTCAGTTTAGTTATGAAAATTTTATTTATGTTTTAGGTGTGACATGACACTGGGGAGGGGGGGGTGTGTTTCCCCCCCTATAAAGGTCATTTTTTTGCGTGATGTAATTTGCGGACCGCCCCTTAGTTTTCATAAGGTTGTGACAGGGGGAGAGGGGGTCTGACAATGGCTTAAATTAAAAAAGGTATTTAAAAAAATTGTGAGAACTTAAATGATGTTAATTCAAACAAAAACATCATCTCCTTCAGGTTCTAAACTGTTATCTTATTTTTAAGAAAAATGAAAGTTTCCACAGTGCATACCTTTACAATAAATTGTATTCCTGACTATTTAACATATTTAAAGACTACCTATAAGGATATAAGATTAATAGGTGACACAAAGGGTAAGAGTATTTACATTGAAAATTAGCAGGAAGCTTAAAAGCCGTAACCTACTGTTGTTTTAAAGGAAAAAGTGTTAATTTTAAATTTAAAATAATCACGCCACAAATATGGAAACAAACAAATGTACAGTTTTACAAACAGAACCACAACAGATGTCAACTTACACTTACCATGTGGATGGCCTCTGGGTAGATGGCTTCTGTAATAACTCCTCTATTCTGTGTCACATATTCCACCATCTCGTTCAGGGCTGCTCTTTTCACTTCCTTCCATTTTAAATCACTGAGAGGATCTTGCACAAAATCGAATAACACACAACACTGACGAATTTTTTGTATAAATAATTCTTCTCTCTCTGCTGGAGTTGCATCTGCAGAAATGTAAAATTTATAAATAAAATTTTGAACACTTATTAAATCATCAGTTGGACAACATCATTTTCAACTGCTCTATTTTTCTATATTAATTATGGTTTTCCTGACATTGGTAAATTTGTCCTAATACATTTTTGCACCAAAATGATCCTGTACTTGCAGCACCTACAACATATAACATATGCAGAAAACTTGAAGTGGCTACCCGGACATGCACAGATTTATAACAAACAATAATGAAAAATGATAACATTACCTTTCAACAGAGGAAGCTTCTGAAGTTCTCTGTTTTTTGATACATTAAACCGTGATGAATTTTGCCTCTTGTCTCTTTTTATGTGAGGAGGGCCTGGGTATTTTATTTTGGCTATTGCTGTTGGTGGTGGATGAGTTTCTGTGGCATTTGGCTGGGCTTTCTTTTTAGATGCCTGGGAAAAAAGAGAAAGAAAGAGGAAAGGAATGGTCATTTTCATTTATTCCCTCTTGATTATTTGAAAAAATTTATTTGTACGGCAATTATTAATTTGTTTTAAAAATATGAAGATTGAAGAGCACTATAACCATTGCTGAAATTTAAGCTAATAATATCTCATTAAAGAAAAAAAATTACGGTTTAATTTTTAAAAGGAATTGTTTGTTCCATTGCATAACTGTTCATGGCAGTGTCGCTGAATATAGTGTCTATAGTCCTAAATAACTGCTGCAACTACTAAATAACAATTTAAAACAGACAAAACATATCAGTGCATTCTACAAATACAAAAATTTCATCTTAATTTAATTATATACTATAGGACTAATACAAAACTTTTTAAAAATGTAATAATATTATTATACATAACCAGTAAAAGAATATTACAATAGGCCCCATGGAATTGTTAATTATTGAAATATGCCCTCCATTTGCAAAGTTTTAAAGCCACGACTGGACAGTGTCAAGAGTATATATATTTGTTTAAAATAACACCATAATTCAGCCTATATGATATAGTATAAATGATGAGAGTAATTGAATATTTAATGTATCTATTTTTTAAAGGCCTACTATTGAAGAATTCCTTACATTAAGGTCTGTTAGTATACCTGTTTAACCCTAAGCTTTCACTGTAGTACCTACGTTTTTAAGATTACAGCCATCCTATAAAAATATGGTTTCTGGAGGTTTTTTTTCATTCGTTTCAGTCTATTTTAACTTTTTAAAAATTAATAACTTTTTGTGTTAACAATCAAATGAGAATAACAAAGGTTGGCCTTTGCGGTCTCGATGTCGAACAAGCCAGAATATTTTTCCTTTAGAGCATTGTCTTGTTAATACTTACTGCCTAAGACCTTTTTTCATCCTTAAGAAAAAAATCAAAAGGCCATATCCTGTATATTTATATGTGTTAACTTACTGAAGCATTTGAGAGGAATTACACAACTTATATTCTTATTGCAAACCCCCCCCCCCCCCCTACTGTTCTGAACCTGAAACTACATTTTTGAGAGCTGAAAACTACTCTGACACTAATACAGGGGTAAACAGGTCTGTATTAGTATTAATTAGTGTCTAATGTAATGTAGCAGCAATTACTTTGCCCTGTGTCAGATGTATTTGAAAATTTGAGTTGGAGTACTTGTGCATGAGGATTATAGACTATTGACTATAGCAGACCTGTTTACTTTCAAACTCTTAAAATCGTACAAAATCATCACAAAATCTTTCAATACATTATCTTAATAGTAAAAAAAACATGCAGTACATATAATGTATACACCTGAAAATCGTACATTGTACGCCAAAATCGTAAGAGTAAACAGGTCTGCTATAGTAAGTACAGAAAGAGTGGCCTATATTAAAATACTAGTACGTATGTCTAAATAAATATCCTAAAGTAATTATGGAGTTCAGCATCCCAAATTCCATTTATCACTCTAAATGGCAATAACATTTGCATGCAGGTAAATTCAGAACTAGCTGTGCCCTATTTCCTTAATATCTGCAAGAGTTATGTTCAGGAATTTAATATGTGATGGCGACATTTTCGTTACAATTCTGACTGCGGTTACAAAAAGCTATCTTGATAAATATATATATAAATATAATTTGGGACAATGAACTCCATATTTACCTAGTTTATTAAAAATAAAGACAAAGTGATATAAAACTAATAAAAGAATTAGAATTCTGAATGAAAATATGCCAAACCAACTCATTACTTATTATTAATAAATATCTAGTTCATTCTCTAATTACTAATGATAGGATAGTTGGTGGTAGCTTTTATGAATATTGAATTTTAACAGCATTTAGGCTAAGGGTTGTGTATAGTAGGCCTATGTGTACTATAATACCATTAACAGAATGCAGATGCAGTTTACCTCCAGGAAAAATCCGCCATGTTGGATTGTTCCCTGGGTAATCATAAATGGCTGCTTTCCCAGAAATATATCTTGTACAGTAGCTACTTACCTCACTTTCTCCATTATCAGTCGTCTCCTTGCTAATAGCTTTTGCATTCCCAGTCGTCTTTGTCGTAGTCTATGTAAGTAAAAATAAGATAAACATTGTTATGCTTGGAAATTGTGAATTATTGCTTGACAACTGCAATTGTTTGCATTGTTTTGGGTTTTTTCAACACTCGCGCCAAGCTCGTCATAACGGCATTAACTGAGTACTTGTTAAGCAGGTATTAAATCTCAATGAAATTTCAGGACCGTAAATATTATAAATCAGCATTAGTGAAATTAAAAACATATACAATACCTTTTCCTTTTTTGGTCTATTTGGCATGTCTGTAATAGTACGGATCCCTGGAAGGTTGATACAGGGTTATCGACGTACTTGATTGCTTCTACGCTAAACAAGAGCATCCATTGGTTGACTTAGATCACATGGCTTACAAGACTTCCTCTATATCATGTGACATGTCGTTCGCAAATTATTATTTTGGAAATCAGTATTGATCGTTGATTATGTTCCGTGTTTCTGATATATTTTTTTAAATAATAAAGATAACAATGCATTTAAGCTTTTTCGATAACTATTTTATACATTTGCAACATTGTGCGTTTTCAATATTTTTTAGTTCCTCCCAGTTGTATTGTGTGTGTTGCTTTATACTTTATTATTAATATTATTAATAGTGTAGTTTAGTAAATGTAAAACAATACAATGACAATAACAATACCGCCCAATACCGGTCCTGTTGAATATTATGCTATTACTATTAACAATTAACACACAATTTTAGTCGATCCTCATGATCTCATTACCCCCAAATCCAGACATGTTCATGGTACGATAATTTTTGTTGACAATTAATTTTTATCCACTTTCCCCTCTTCGACACTCTTCCCAATGCCCAATGGCCTGACATTTTACATAAAATATCTCATAATATGTAGCCTCCATTTAGCCACAAATATGAAGTGTAGTGCCGTGCAAAAAAATAAACATTTATAATGAAACTCGTAAGATCCTACTTGATTTCAACAGACGCTAGTTCTAGCGATTGAAAGAAAAAGAAACCAGTACGAAAATATACTCAACTGGTTGGTGCTTCCAGTCAAGGCTGCGAAGACTGGGATTATTATTAAGTGATTGGAAAAAACCAAAAAACCCCCCCCCCCCCCCACTTTACACATGGACACATAAATCAATAATGTCATAATTTATCAATTACATTCATTCAAACATACTTGCAATTATTTTTTAAAAAAAGAGGTCAGGTACTTCTGAAAAAGATAATAAAAAACAATAATACACTATATAATTTATATATAGGCCTACTACTGTATAGTTTATACTACTAACATTAAAGAAACAATATACACAAGCAACGATTAAATGCCAGATTGATTACATTACAAGCTCATAACATTTATATAGTTAATATAATGACATTTAATTCTGCTAAACAAAAGACCTTTCCTTAGACTTTTTCATGGCAAAATTGCGAATCACGTGATGAAAATTAATCGTTTTTGCAAGATCACACTCAATACTTGTCTTGTCAAATCTACCAGTCGCCCCTCTGTGACATAGTCGATCTTAGATATAAAAAAAATAAAAAAATTATCAGCTTTAGTTTGCCAAATGAGTGCAAATGTGACAGCGGCGGCAATTGTTAACACAATATTTTTGGAAAGATCCCTTCCAGCTTGTACTTTTCAATGTATTCAGTATCCCCAATGGACTCAGTTTTGCTCCAAAATATGCTTGTTGATCAGATAGGAAATGACCTATCTCCCTTACAAGCTCTTCACTGATATCAGCGTGATATAGATCTACCAGTAATTATAGGTACTTCCATAGGAGGCTGAACTTCTCAGAAATGTTCACTGTAGTGTTGATGACACGAAAATGAATCCACCAATAACATTATCCAACAAAACATAGAAGACAGACTTTCTGAAGTATGCTTCCTCAGGGGATTCATCCATTTCATCGTGTGTAGACAAATCTGCTTCTTCTGTAACATCTTCATCATGGAACCTTTTTTCTTTTACTCTCCACCCAAGTTCCAGAGAGTTTCACTTCTGAGCATATAATTAGAAGCCACGTGCTTAGCTTCGCCCCACAAACTTTTCAAATTGTTCCAAAGATTTGTCAGTTCTGAACTCAAGATTTTTAAAGTTATACTATTCAACATCCAGCATTGAATTTCTTGACTGAATAACCAATCTTGTTACAGATATCAACTGGAACTAATATTCTGTACCATACAGCAGACATTATCACACAAATGAACGATGTGACATAAAACAAAGCTCCATTGATCTCTGTTCTTTTTTGGCAGTTAGATTCAACTTCAAGAGTTTTTTTTTCTTTTAATGCTAATTTGATGCCTTGAAGATGAGCTACAAAGGCCTTCAAAGGGCTTTATATTTTCAACACGGTCTATCTTGAAGAAAATATCCAATACACTTATGCAAGACTTCCCATCGCTGTTGACTAGAACTTATAAACACGTTGTAAACATTTTGTAAAGTTCCAATGTTATGGCTTCAGAAATGCATTCTGCGGCATCATTTTCACACAAATTGAGTGTGTGGCATCCACATGGGGAAAATAAAGCTGTTTCACATTACTCAAATATTCTTGCTTGTGGCTTGTGTCGACAAACTGGAAAATTCTTTCTACAATTTCATACCGATTTTCATATGGCATTGCAAAGTACGTTGTAGTTTTACTTCTTCTTCTTCTATATATTAAGGGCCCACGATCAATTTATTGATCATTTTGGCTCTTATGCATGTAGAAGGGATTTGCAATGTTTTTGTGCCTGGTGCTGATGAGGATATTTCAATGATTACAAGTGCTACTTTGTGAAGGAATCATGCAATGGGGGTTGGAAGGCTTGAGGCAATAGACACAAATGTGTCTAGTGTTGTCGCCTCAACTGTTTCTTTAGAAAGCTTGTTCCCTGATTGTCTTGGGCAGGAATGAGCAATTCCTATACTGGCCTCTTGCTGGTATGAGCCGGAATTGCCTGTCATGGCCTCGTCGCTGTCTATGGGGGAGAGGGGCGAGTTTCTTTTTAATACTGGAACAGGGACCAGCCCATTATTTATTTTTTACATCATGGAGAGCCTGGATTGTCGTCGTCGTTCCTCCAATGGTGACCACCCTAGTGTTTCCAGCATACTCCCAACACTAGAGGTATTCCTGTATCGGTTCAGGCTAATCTGGCAGTCGCAGACAGTACAGCACCACGGCAGGTCAGAATTACTGTTCTCCAACATGTGTTGCTTCTTCTTCTTCTATATTGTGAGTGCCTACGATCAATGTATTGATCATTCTGGCTCCTATGTAAGTAGAGGGGGTTCGCGATGTTTCTGTGCATGGTTTTTGAAGTGGATACTTCACTTGCGGCGATGGCTACTTATCGAGGATATTAAGAACTGGGATAAGGAAGGCAGGAGACAATAGATGCAAATGTGTCAAGAGTGGCTTTACAGGTCATGAATATTCAGCAGTTAACTCGTTTTGGGAATCGGCACTGAGATAACGTAATTGAAGTCGTTCTTCATTATCGTGTGACCCTCAAACTTGCAGCACAGGTTCTTATGAAAAATCGAAATGTGAATATTGTGTCATGCCAGATAACACTGACTATGACTGTTGCACCAAGCCAGATAACACTGTCTATGACCAGTTCGTCAAGCAAGATAACACTGTCTATGACCAGTGCGTCAATCAAGATAACACTGTCTATGACCAGTGCGTCAAGCAAGATAACACTGTCTATGACCAGTGCGTCAAGCAAGATAACACTGTCTATGACCAGTGCGTCAAGCAAGATAACACTGTCTATGACCAGTTCGTCAAGCAAGATAACACTGTCTATGACCAGTGCGTCAAGCAAGATAACACTGTCTATGACCAGTGCGTCAAGCAAGATAACACTGTCTATGACCAGTGCGTCAAGCAAGTATTGTGACAGATACTGGTCACGCAGTTCGTTCTATTGTGACAGATACTGCAGTGCGTCAAGCAAGATAACACTGTCTATGACCAGTGCGTCAAGCAAGATAACACTGTCTATGACCAGTGCGTCAAGCAAGATAACACTTTCTCTGACCAGTGCGTCAAGCAAGATAACACTGTCTATGACCAGTGCGTCAAGCAAGATAACACTGTCTATGACCAGTGCGTCAAGCAAGATAACACTTTCTCTGACCATTGCACCAAGCCAGATACACTGTCCATGACTATTGCGTCAAGCCAGATAGCACGGCCTGTGACTATTGCTTCTCTCGTGTCATGTTCTGGGAGGCGACTAAATAATTTGGTTTTATTAAAAAAAAAAATCTCCTCCATGGGTCGACTTTGAGTTCCATCGGCGCCGGAACAATGAACCGGTTGCACACTTCTCCCTTCAGGCCTTCCTCCAGCTGTGGTATTGTACTTAAACTTAAAATAAATTATTATAAAACATGTAGACCTAAAAAGATAATGTACAGCATCACGTCTAATTAGGCTCTCTTACTCTCAAAGATGTGTTTTAAAGGGAAGCAAGTATTAATTTCTTTTACCCCCATTTAACAGAATTAATCTCCCCTCGTAGCTTGACTTCTGGAACGGGAATTCCGCGATCCGTGAAGTGGGGCAGGGCCAGCTCGACGGCTGCTGGCGCCCCGCGCAAGCTTAACTTTGGCGCCCCTTATAAGTATAATCATTAAAGGAAAAAACAATAGTTATTCGATAATGAGTTTATTACCTACGTTTTTTTTTTTTTTTTTTTTTTTTTGTTTATACAAACAATGAACTTTTCAGTGTTTGTTAGAAAATACAACAACATAGGGCATAGGAAGAAACTCATTACCTAATAACTAATTATTTCCTTCAATGATTATAATTATAAGGGGCGCCAAATTTAATCTTTAGGTAAACTATCGCCCTGTGCGAACCACCCGTTTGGCACCCCTTCCCCGTCCCTGAATGGCTCCGCTCTTTTTCCAATAGTGTCGTACTTTTTTTTTGCTTTGTGCTTGCGATTTTGCGCACCGGCAAGCTTTTTGCTCCCGTTATTCCTTCTGCTGAAATAACTGTAAGAGGGACACGGAAATTACGGTATTATTAACTTAATTACCACGCCCTTTCGGTTGGTCCCAACCCCAGTGTTAGTGTCCAAATTAAGAATGCAACTTTCACTGTATGAAAACTCATTGTATGAAAAGCGAATATACGAAAAGTTTGAATACCGTTTCTTGACCCTGAACTTCACACATCACTATACCGATATTAAAATAAAGGAATTTAAATATTTACTGGGCACCAAAGGCGCCCCTAATAGCACCCTCTGCGATGGCACAGGTCGCACATCCTAAAGGTCGGCGTTGAGTGGGGGGAAAAAAGGGGGGGGGGAATTATCGTTCGGTGTGCCCAAAAAGCCTCAAATTACACATTTGCATTAATATATGAATGGGCACCAAAGGCGCCCCTAATAGCACCCTCTGCGATGGCACAGGTCGCACATCCTAAAGGTCGGCGTTGAGTGGGGGGAAAAAAGGGGGGGGGGGGAATTATCGTTCGGTGTGCCCAAAAAGCCTCAAATTACACATTTGCATTAATATATGAATGTGATTTTCCGACAACGTGCATATTATTGGGTGGAGTGGGATCTTCTAAAAAGATTATTTCGTCACACAAATATGTCACGGAACTGGAATTACAGGCGACAGCCAAAACTATTTAATTTGTTATCTTATACTGCAGTCTAATTGTAAGTGGGCGCACTTTTAGACGTTCGCTCGTGCAGCACTTAGTCAAGGTGCGTCACTAGTGCCACCCCCACCCCATTGTCCAAGTTTGAGGCAACCTTTTGTCAAATATCACGACTGAGAAGTAAAACAAAACAGCCTTTTGCTTGACATTCTCGGTCGATTATTAATTTTATTCTGTTCTAACCATGACGTCATCAAAATACGACATTCTCTGAAAAAACTCTCTTTGACATTTGTCGTTGGGAAAAGTTTACAATAACAACTTATGTTGTTTACATTACTTTTTCTTTCCATCCCCTAATTCTATAACTAAGTTATATACGAAGATGCCCAACATGCCTATTATACATAAGGTAAGCCTAATTACAAGTACGTTCAAGATCAAATTAAGTCCCTATTACCTAAACAACATTGAATCCCTTGTTGCGGGTCTCCTATGCACGTGCCTCATTTGCCTTGGGGTTAATTCGGAACTGCCTGGACCAGGGTTTCTCAAACTTTTCTATACTCCTCAACCCCTACACATTGATTTACTACATCTCACGCCTCCTTACACGCAAGTAACAATGCATTTTTAAGTTTCAAAATAATGTTCTTTTCTTTATTTATTGAATTGCTAACAATAACAAAGCCCCCGGAATAGACCTCATCTCTACAGACTGCAGAGCTTATAAAGCTAGGTGGTAACGAACTGCATAGGCAAATATACACGACCTCATATTCAGAATCTGGCAGGAGGAAGAAATGCCAATAGAATGGGACACTGTACTCATAATCCCAAGTCACAAAACAAAAAACAACAAAAAAAAAACAACAAAAAACAAACAAAAAAAGGATCTAAGTTTGTCTGCTCAACTTATAGAGGAATCTCCCTGGTTAATGTATTGTACAAAATCTTCTCAAAACTTTTAGCAAGAAAACTGGAAAGGTATAGTGAACAGATCCTAGGGGACTATCAATGCGGATTCCGGCAGAATAGGTCAACTAAGGATCATATTTTTACTATTAGATGTCTCTGGAGGAATTTTACGAATATAACATCGACATACACCAACTATACGTGGATTACAAAACAGCATACGATAGGGTAGACATGATTTACTTAAACAAGAACTTGGAGTCCCTAACAAGCGTACTCCAAAAGTAGAATCAATGTGCAGGGAGAATACCCAAGGAGATTCTCTATAATGTATCCTGTTTAACATTACGCTAGAAAAAGTTATTAGAAACATACACGTAAGCACCAGTGGAACCTTAACAAGCTACTTTCAGCGAGGTATTACAGAACAACAACCACCAGAAACCCAATATAGCCAGCCATTGCAGTATGTGGCATACGCAGACGATATAGCGCTACTTGGTAGAATTACTAATGACATACACGCCTCAGTCTGTCTCAAATTGTATTCCATTGTTGAACAGATTTCGGCATGTTTTTTATTAAGACTCTCAGTCTACCGGTTTCATTTGAGAAATCAAACAGAAAATGTATATTTCTAGTTGTAAAAGAATAAATGACATTTATTGTTTCCTGTTATGACTTGCCATGAGTATATTATAGTCACGTGCTGATACAAACAAATAATTCCTATGTAATTAGTTTGCACAACAAACAAACGAAAATCACACGACGATTGCACAACTTAAAATCCTGATGTTCTACACAAAATCCGAATTCATTTTTTGGAATCATCCGACTCGATTTAGTATAAAGCGCTAGATAGTTGTCTAGTATGAGCAGGAGACAAAGTCTTAGTGTTTTGTTGACGCTGCTAGTGTTGTTGCACAGTGGAGAATTTAATTAAGCTATTTAAACGAGCACATATTCCATGATCTAGAATTTCAGAAGCTTACCAGTCCTGTGCGAAAAAAGTTTTTTTTTTTTGGGGGGGGGGGGGGGAAGCGACCGGGGAGGCACCCTTGAGTACCAACCTTCAGATGGTGCAAAAATTATAATTTTTCATGCAAAATATGTGTACTATTATATACCGGTAATTTTTGGGAACAGGGCACCTAAATTTATGATATGCCCAGGTAACACCTTTCATTTGGCATGGCTTTCTTTGTCATGAGCTAATCGATACCATTTTATCATATAAACATTAAACAAAAAAATTACCATAAAAATGGATTTTTTCTAATCTTGGCATTTTTCTGTGGCACAATTAAGCTCATTTCTTGGACAGTCCGAAGTTGGTCAAAAATATTGTCAATTTTTAAGACTCTGAAACCTTAAGTCGATTCAACATAGAGCCTCTAGCGTAGGAAGCCGTACCGAGAGACGACATTTTCGGCCAACTGCAGTTTTTGAAAGTGGCTGACCAAAGTCTATTTCAGGTTTTTTCGGGCCGGGGGGGGGGGGGGCAAAACAAAAACTTTGTCGGCTAGTTAACTTGTTTATTACTGGAGGCGTCACAGTACATAGCAATTTAAATAAAGCCTGCAAATTCAGAAAAGGGGGGGGGGGCACAAATGCCTCACCCTGCCCTACCCAAATGACGTCCCTGGACTGGATCCTTAAAAAATGTCATGTAGCATAACCTAAGGCGCGCTGCAACGAACGCAATTTAAATCAACTTAACCGAAAGCAATATATAATAAATTACAAACTACTTTTCCTAAATGTTATCTTTAACTTTAATGCAATAATTTCGTTTTGCAATATCTCACACTTTAATCTGCAACATTTTAAAAATGAATTTTCTCCAAACAACCTTATTTTAAGATTTTCTACTAGAAATTCTAGATTTCAAAATTTTTTAAAGTCACATTTGATGTTTATGAAACTACGCAATTAAATAATTTTTTTTTATAATAGTGAAAGTGAAATAGCTATGGCGTGTAGCTCAGTTTTGAAATCAATCAAAAGAACATTAATTTATCGATCATGCTAGCTCCTGGTTACAATTCAGAGTTTACCTTCACTAAGTCACTTAAATGAGTTGCCGTCCAAGGCTAACGAGCCTCTTCCAACCATGGTGCTTGGGACGTTTTGCCTGTCTTGGCTATTTTTGTATTGTGTTAATTTAGACCGATCGGCACCCCAGCACACACTACCAAAATAAAACCACGTCCATACTTATAGCAATTCCAGGAATTGTAAAACAATGCCAGATTATTTCCATTTCGCAAATAAGGAAGTGAGGTGATGATTAAAATTTGAATGCATTTACTTAAGTCTAAAACGAGCTAAAGACTTAATTTGTTGAATATATTTTGGTTAGACGTGTTAGTTCTAATTTTTTAAATATATTAATTTAAAAAAAATAAACATACTTTTTACATTTACATAGTGATAGTTCAGTAGCAGCCTTCGGTTCGCCGTTGACTTTGAATTGATTTGACTTTTAGTAGAAGAGTAGAAGTAAGTAGAGTTAGTAGACTGGAGTAGAGATTGTAGTCTTTGTACTTTATTCACTGGGTGACTGTTTTAGAGTTAGAGCCATCTCATTAATTTTCATTAAAGTAATGACATTTATTTGACATATAATTCATACAACATTGGGGTACCCAACATTGGTCATTGAGTGAGTGATTTGACTGATTGAGTCTAACTCTACTCTAACTAACATATAAGTATAAGACTTAAGTTCTAAATTAACAAATAAATAAATAATAATAAATCAGTTTAAAAAATGTAAATATAAATCCTAAATATATTTTTCTGAACTATTCACACATCACTTAGACTTATAGTCAAAGACTAAATATTAAATATAATTAGCCTATATATTAACATTAAAAATATTTTTATTGTAAATATTATTTTTAAAAATTAAGATTCTATCACCAGGGGCAGTGGCATATGAAAAAGGGATGGGGGGGGGGGGAGTTTGCTCCAGGTGGCCTTTTTTTTTTTTTTTTGCATTGGGAGGTAGCATAACTGCTGGATTACCCCCCCCCCCTTTTCCCGGTGTGTGTGTGTGGGGGGGGGGGGGTTGTGGTTGGCCTAGGCAATTGACATTCTTTTTCGCATTACCCTTGAAAATTGTCTGTCATATTAGTAATTTTGAATTAAACGTTTTAAAAAATAAGATGAGGGAAAAAAGAAAAGTCTTCTTGTTTCACATTTGCTTAAAATTTATTCACTGACTTCAAAAGCAGGCCCTCATACTTTGGGCCACGGGCCAGACCCGGCCCGCCAAGATCCTCAGTCCGGTCCAACTGGTCACCTTATGGGTACCCGTTTTGTCAAGTTTTGAACAAGTAACTGTGAAAATACCCATTATGGTGTTGCAGATGACAATACACTGCGAGTTCAATCTGCACAAGAAACTTGGCAACTCCATTCACAAGATTTAAAGTTGCCAAGCTAATAATGTGAACTAGCCCACCATTCTTAGGAAGAATTTGATAAAGAATGTAATTTTTTCTTTTGCAAAAGAGATAATCCTGGTAGGGCTAATTTATTTAGTACAATGAGTGAGGACCTACAATTGCACAAAAAATTAAGAAATTGGGGAAACTTTGCATCAGCAAAGCCCTCAAACAAATAAGATATTTTTCATTGGCGCTTGAAGAAAGCAATGATTTTTGTGAATCTGCACAACTTACTATTTCCATTTGTGGGACAAATCATTATTTTGAGATCACAGAGACCTTGATGCACTGAAATGCAGAAGACGAACAACAAGAATCAAGAGGAGAAGATATTCATTTAAAGTCTGGCAAAATTGAATGATTTGGAGCTGGATGTGGCTCCTAGCATTATGGAGTCTATAAAAGGAGTTTTTGCACGCTTTAACCTACACAACCATTCATCATTCATTTGTATCGCTCTTTACAGCTAGCATTAACAAATATGGGATACAAACATTTTCTATCTCATTAGCCAAAGCAGGTCCATACTTTCTCTAGAAATGCTAACAATTTTATGTCAAATATTTTCTGTTTCATTTTAAATACTTTTCCCACTGCAAATAATAGGAATTCATTCATTTTTAAAAAAAAAATATAGTCTGGCCTCCAAAAGTGTTTGAGGGGACAGTAAACTGGCCCCCCTATTTAAAAAGTTTTAGGACCACGGTTCAAGAGGTTTCCGTAAATATATTTACTTGAAAGCTTTACACTTTAACTACTGGCATTTCGCAACTCCTGCGCCAAATTACTAGTTTTTTTTACAATAAATAATATTAAACAAAATGCAGTATCACAGAGTCACCGTAACATCAAATTTAATGTTTTTGGAGTTTATTTTCTTGGAGTAAATGCAATTTTAAAATTTTTCACTGCATGGTAATCCCAGAAAGATGAAGCAAAGGGCTAAACAATGTGCTACATTAGCAGTGGTAGTGACAAAAAAAAAGACCTGTTCTGTAGAGAAACCTGGGCCTCCCCACTGGCATACTGTACCTAATGGGTGTTAAGGGGGTGAACATCCAGGGAGGCACTTTGCTGTAATTAGGCCTTACTATCTACAAATCAATGTGTATGTTGGGGGTGCACATGTATGAATTCGCTGTGGCCCCTTTTAGACACCCTTTTGAACATAAAGACTGAAAAATGTAAATTTCTTTTTGTTTCCCATTTTTTGGTCATTAATTCACTGACCCAATTAGCTGACTTGGTACTTTTATTCTATTCAATCCCGCTGTCATCAAAAGATGACTGTCTTTCAAAATCTTTCCTTTTATAAGCCAAGGAAAAAATTTATTACGATGTGTTTCCCTTATTTGTTCTTTTCGTCCAATTAGCTGACTTGGTACTTTTATTCTATTCAATCCCGCTGTCATCAAAAGATGACTGTCTTTCAAAATCTTTCCTTTTATAAGCCAAGGAAAAAATTTATTACGATGTGTTTCCCTTATTTGTTCTTTTCGTCCCCTAATTTTATAATTAATTTTTCCCCCCTGCCCCTCAAAAAAATTTGGATCCTGTGTCATGGGGCCCATCAAAGGCACAAAGGCACAGGTCCCATAGGCACGGGCCTCCTTTGCCATTTGGTTAATCCAGCATTTTCAGGCAACTGAAGAGTTTTTTCAGCACAAATCTTGTCCTGCCACAGTCTGCACTAACCCAAGCTTCACCACTGTCTAGGGTTGGACTGGAACTCTAGTACTTATCCCGGTGGGTTGCTAACCCAAATATCTGAGCTGGTGATATCTGGGCACTGTGCCGCTTCTACTGAACGGTTTTCTTATTAAATTGATGTCTTAAAGTTTGAATTACAATTTCAATCATGGCATTACATATGTCATTAAGTAATACTTGACCAAAACAATTCAAGTTTCGACATGTTTTCATTTACCAGAATTTACCACATTAAAAAGCACTTTTCAATGTAAAACCATTGTGGGTAACTTTGCTTCTAGATAAATGTGATCATTAATTGAAAACTTTTGAGAACCTATGCACTACAGCTACTGAGCTTAAAAATTTAGCGCATATGACAAGATATTACAAGTCTTTGCATATAGCAACATTTTGTTATTTGCTGAAATTTAAAAAAAAAAGAATTGTATTCTAAACGTTTGTATCTGCAATTTTCTGGGAAATATTTTGTTGCAAAAATTGATGGGGATCCTAGGCGAGAAACACTAGCAGCTGTGCTTAAACTTTTTTGTCTCATTAGATTTTTATAAATAATGTCAATTGTTTTTTGTTTAGGAATTTCTATTACTTCACCACTTATCTTGGTACCAAGCTTCAACTAAATTCAAGCATCGATGAAGTAAATTCATCATTATTTTTGTTATAATATTTTGGAGCAGTTAAATGGAAGGGGCATCGTGAGTATTAAAAGTTATAGTTATATATGTGTCTTTTTAGAAGATTATATTATAAGATAAGATTTTTTTATAGATTCGAAGAAATGGAAATGTGTTCCCTGTTGTGATTAAATTTATAATAATTTGTATAGATTTATTTTCATGGTATTAAATAAAAATACAGGGGCCACGGATGCTTTTTCAGCTTTTGTGCCTTTTATTATAATGAAAAATAACCAGACAGAATGTAATCTTGTAGATTTCATTGGCATGAGGTAGTCCTCTAGGTAGTTTAGTGTTACTCAAACAGTTTAAATGTCATTTTTTCAAAACATTTTTAAAAGATTAATATTTCCAATGATATTTCTGTGGTGCATGGTAGCTCTGTATGCTTTAAAATTAATGTAGGGCATTGTAACTTGTGGTGTAGCATCATTCTCAACTATGTGCACGTAATTGATGTAATGCAGTGCTTCTAAATTTTGTAGGCTAGTGGACAAGTTGCCTTCTTTGGCAGTGACTATGGCCAGAACTATTAATTATTTTCTTTTATGTTATATGACCAAATATGTCATAAAATATTTGTAAACCCATGAACAGCTTATTGGATAGTATTAAATTAAGGATTATGATTTAATGCTATCTGTTATTAGTTATTTTTTAAAGTGCTTGTTATAAAATTAAAAAAAAACAACTTCACTAGCAGTTTTTTTACTTATTTGATGTTAGTATGTCACCTGCTGGGTATATGTGTATCACATAAAAATAATAGATACCAACGTGCACATACTGGTAGTTTTTGGCATCAAATGAGCCAAAAAGTTGTGCATTCCCATTCTGTGACATGGCTTTGGTCACCTGATCCAATGATTATGTGTGTTATCTGGTATTCCCCCTTTTTTTCCTTAGAAACATTACATGGGTTTGCCTGTTGAACCATGGTGTTTTATAGCCAATAGATGTTTGCAAAATTGATTTGGCCTTGATTTATGCTGTCCTTACGTTGAGATGGTAAAATTTTAATCTGGCACATAACATCAGCTTTCCAGCCTCTTCTAAACTTCTAGATGCATACAATGCAGGGCATTTTCATGCTCAAGACACTTTGATTTTTTGAAACAAGGCCCAAATGTGGAATTATTATATTTTTTCCCCATTTTTGACTAATGTTCTGGGGACAAAAAACATAAGGTTCAGGGAAAGATGTCGGTCCATGAAACATCACTTTAGGCAAAAACTAGTGTAATGAACTCAAAAGAAATTGGAAGACAGCAACTCAACTCTAGGGAAAATTATGTTTTATATGGCTAATCTGTGACTGTCATACCCTAAATTTTAAACAGGGATTCCTGCTTTGGTCCACACAGGATTATTACAAATAGGTGCCAGTATCAGATGATTATCCCAAGATCCAAAATCAAGTGGCTGGATTTTCTCAACTTTGCCCAACTTTATAGCCTTTCAAATTGTTTTAAAATGCTTTCATTTTAATATTTTGAATTGATTTCATTGCCTAGGTGCCCATCAAACCAAGCCAGTCAGTCTAAAGATGGACATGTCAATAGCAAACAAAGGTTAGAAACACAAAGATGTTCAATAAAATAACTAATAAAGCTAAAAATCAGATGATTATTCTTGTAAATAATACATACGTATTTACAAAAAAATAAAATGATTAAATTTACACAAAAATATTTGAAATAGGCCTTGAAGTTGAATTTAACAACTTTTTATAAACTGATGGTATCAAAGTGATTAATTTTTATTTGAATTTATGAAATGTGTTTTACATGCATCAGATTAAGGGTTCTTTTTGAGGGTCCATGAAGAGGTTTCAGGCAATTTTGTGAGATGCATTTCTTCTTTAATTTTGTTATATGCATAAAATAATTTATTATAAGAAGAGGTCTGTGACATTCATCTGACAGGCTAAACCAGTATTTCCCAACCTTTTTTGTGCCATGCACCACCTAAGCCTTTCTAAAATTCTTATGCCCTCTATGTAATATGTACAGAATTTTTAAATATTCAAAAATGAACTGTTGACAGAATGAAAAGTAAATTATAGGTTTATTAAGAATGAAAAAGGCTTAGGAATGAATAGGTTTTATCAAGAAATTTTTAAGGAAGCACGTAAGTAAATTTTCAAAACATATGAAGAATTGAAATTCAAGTACAAAATGAAAAATGTTTCTAAATTATTTTAATCATTTATTATTTCATTTATTATTCATTATTTAATAATTTTAAAATACAATGAGAGATTTTAAATACAGTTTGATATGAATAATTTCATGAGTAACTTGCGCTTGATACTTGCTGCACAGACATCTTATATTAGGTTCAAATTTAGATAGATTCAGTCTCAAATCTGTCAATTTCTCTTTTTTTTTTTTAAGCAGCAAAACACTTTTTGGCACTAAATCCACATTTAGCTAAATATGAAGATGGAAACGGTTGCAATAACTGTCTTTCACATTTGTTAAAAGTTGGATATTTGATTGCTATTTCCTTACAATGCCATGCCATGGCTCCATTTATATTAAATAAAGCTTTAAAAGACTCGTCACTTCACAGTTAAATGAGTTCTTCTTGATATTGCATATTTGAAATATCAGACAAATCTTCAAACATTGGCTGCATCATTCAAGTTAGGAAATTTTGTTTTAAATCAAAAAATGTTGGTTCTAAATCAGCTGACAGAATTTATAGATGAAGGACAGTAATACATATAGCGATATCAGTCACTTCATATATTTAGAGCCAATGAAACTTTTCAAAATTTTTGTTACAACTATTTTTAAAATCAACAGATTTTGCAACACTTTTAATGAACGCTTATTTGAAATTGAGAGTTAAATGATTCTTCTTTTAAAATACAAGTTAAATCGTAGTAGACAGTTGTTTTTCAAATTCTTGACAGCTCATTTTTGAATTGACTCCTTAACAATCAAACTTCCCCCCTGTAGGGCGTTGGGAAACACTAGGCTAAACATTCCAATAATTCCATGGCCTAAAAATGGTTCAGAAACCCTGCATTACATATAGACCTATTTAGAAAAAGCTTCCCTTAATAAGGATATTGAAGAATATTATTTATCTGATAAGAACATTAAAAAAATTAAGAGCTGCACTTAAATGAAAATAATTTAGGAAAAAGGCAAATAATGGATCAAAGTGGAAGATTAAACACCCTCATCAGAAGGTTCCTGAAATGGTCTTCAATAACCCACCAAGAAAAGTTCTAATTGGAAAATATCTTGGTATGTATTTAAAAGAATATTCTTCTTCACATTATTTTGTTTAAAACTTTAAAAAAAAATTGTATCTTTAATACAAGCTATATTTTGATGAGAAAATTATTTTAAATAGTTTACACATGTAGATCTATGTTCTTGAATAAATTTAGATTAAGATCTTTATTTCATACATACCAACCTGTGGGAAAAAAACCTGAAAAAAGTCCCCCCAAAACCTTATAACAGCATGGAAAAACTGAACCCCCCCCAAAAAAAATTGAGAAAAGTATGATTTATAAACTTTTATTTAAAAATCAATGTTTTAATGCATGCAAACTTTGCATTCTTGATAATGTTACGCACTGCTATCAGTTAATCTCCTATTTACATGTATGGCTCGTTCCAAAACATTGCATAACAAAAGACAATACCAAATGATAAAAACAATAACAAATAATAAGATACTCGAAACAGGGCTAATTACAATTAATAAGTTTTATTAAGTAAATAATGAAGTACAAAAGTAAACAAGAAATATAATTTTAAAAAAACTATTAACTTACAGTATATTGTGTGGCTGGTACCAGCTCAATGTCGAATAAAACACATGTGCAAAAAGGTACAATTAAAGAAAGGAAGTCTACTGTAAACAAAGCACTCACACGTTCCAAAACAACTCTCTCAAGCTGTCTGCGTCTATCTCCCCTGCACTCTGCTGTGTCATTCAACCACTCGCCTTATTTATAGTCTATTCCATAGAAAATTCAAGGTCAGAATATGGATCCTAAAGTGACTCAAACATTCTACAATTTTCTACCTCATTCGAGCCTAGAAACAGGCGATAGATTGGTTTGTGGTAAATTAGATCAAAGGGAGTAAGCCATGCCAAATACTAACACAGGCAAATTGGGGTCAGCTTAAGTTCGTTCACCAGAAAAAGATTAAATGAGAGTAAAATAGAATGCCTGTATATAAAAATAATTTATGGATTAGATTGAAAACCCAAACAAGTGTCATTTTTAATTTTGCTTTGCAAAAGAAATGTTATTGGAATGAAATTCGCAAATAAGCTCTCCACCCTTGAAACATTATCTAATATATAATTTACATGGTGGGGCCCAGATTAGAGGTAAAATTTACCTTCATTGCCTCCAAGTTTTTTTCTTGCAACTTTGTTTTAATATTTGTTTAAAGGCCATAAGAATCAAAAGGAAGCACTGAATTTTTTTTTTGTGTGCAAAATGCATGCTATGAACATATTGATTAAGCATTGATAATTCCAAGGTATTTGTCAGTCAACCACTTACTTATAAATTTCTCCTGATTTCTCCTTTGGTACATGTCTGATTCAATTAAAAAATAAATAAATTAACCACTTAATTGGAAGTTTCTAACCACTTAATTGGAAGTTTCTAGCTATAATACGTAATAAGAACAAAAAAAATAAAAAAATACAATTCTTACTCATGTTGGTTCTATTTGAAAAATAAAGATGAAAAATATGTGAAAATTTTATTTGAAGCAGATGATGAAATTTGCTATCATTGCCATCTTTTATAAAATTTAAGTTTTAAATTTAAGCAAAGTCTTTTTGTATATTCTGTAGAAAAAATAACCTCTGGGTATTCCCTGATTTCTGCCATAGACAGCGCTGATGGTGAACTCATGTCAATAGCCAAATGGGTGATTAAATACAGAAATCTGACATTAGTAGATATAAAACGTGAGGTTAGTTATAAGTGTCAAAACAAATTAAATAGATCTTAAATAATTAATTCCTACTCATTTATTGTTTCATATTTCATGGCAGATAAAGTACTTGAAAAAATATTTTTAGGAATAAATATACATGTATAGTTTTTGAAATGATGCATGATTTTATATTTTTAAGATATACTTTTAATTTTTAAAATATAATTTTCAGAAACCAACCCATCTTATTGATGAAAATCTTCATCAGTTGTGTAAAATATTACCAAAAAAAAGCACCACTTCAAAACTTAAAAAAAATAAATAAATAATGAGCAATGAAAGTAGTGCATATTCTACTTTAAATAAAATTTATTTCTGTTTTAGATATTTGAGTTGCAAAAGGAATTCTTTGATCTCCTGCTGCTGAAACATCCAAACCTCATTCATTTATTAAATTGGAAATACAAGATTTTTAAAAATTCTATTGTAATAAATGTAAGTATTTTACTTTAAAAGTAGCCCTCTTATAATGGAAAATTGATAAAAATTGAAAAATTAAATAAGAAATAAACAAGGAAATGAAATAATTAAATATATATAATTTTCTATCTTTGTGTTAATTACATTTGTATTTATTTTGAAAATGCTTATTTCACTAATTAACGATGTTAAAATTGAGATTTCCCACAGTGACGTTTGCAGCCGTAATAAGAGAAATACAGCTTGCCTTATTTACTTAATATTTATTTATTTGCCAGCTATTGATGGAATATTCAGGAGGATTAAACTTATCTATATACACTGATGGCGATAAGCCTTTACCCTTGGAAATGGTGAGAGCTTACACAAAAGAGATTTTGCAAGCACTACAGTATTTGCATCAAAATTCTGTTTTGCACACAAATCTAAAGGTAATGTTTATATTGATTCAAATATATGTAATTCATTTTAATATTATCCTCAAATAATATATTTTTTTAAACCATCTCAAACATGATAGCTGAAGAACTTATTTTATTTTACTTATTTAACAATGTTGCTTGGGAGTTAAAAAGTAAAATTTAAAAAAAATAGTCTTCAAAAGTCTGCTAATTGGTATAGATAGTATAGAAGAGACTCCTTTCATGATTTGTTTTATTAAATTTTTAAACTTGTAAAAAAAATATCTTAATATTATATGTATATCAAGGCTGCCATAACAACATTGGGGGCCCTAGACAAAGTAATGAACTTAGCCCCCCCCCCCCTATTACTCTCTAACCTGGAAGGAGAAGCATTTGGGGCAAAGTTTGCCCATAAGTTATTACCAATGTTTTTTTCAGACAATTTCATTCAAAAAGGGGGTGGGCTGGTGGATGGATTTTCAGGTTTTTGGGAAGGGGAGAGGACATCTATCTGCACCAAAATTAGACAGAATGTTGTCACCCATGAGAAGCTCTCACTCTGTAGAGGACATCTATCTGCTCCAAAATTAGACATAATGTCACCCATGAAAACATCTCATTCTGTCACCACTGCTATTCATAAACATAAATCCATACTGGTTGTGGCAACCCTGAGAGTATGTTTTTGGTCCCAGGTGACTTTGGGCTGATCCGAGTGCAGTTTTTTTACACAGGCTACTGCAGGGGTCTCAAATTTGCAGCCTGTGGGCCATTTGGGGCCGCAAGATGATATTTTGCGGCCCGCTACATGACAGCAATGTTTAGTGTTAATGCGGCCCGCACGTTTTCCCCATTCTCATATCTATAATTTGACGATTTCAGTCAAATCTCACCGGCTAGTCTTATTCTGATTTCTATCATGTTTGTATATGTTTGGACGTTGATTAAAATGGTAAAAAACTTTTAAAATCTGACTAAACGTTTTTATTTTATAGCATTTTATGAGACAAACATTCTTAAAGTGGGGTTTTGAGAAAAGTTTAAAAAGTCAGTTAGTGGGTAATGCACAACCATAATTCTGTAAATCGTAGCTATCTGACACAGTATCAAAGAATCCCTATTAAAATTGCCGCTAGTTTTTACGAGTGAGAGGAAATTCCGAGCCTGACGGCTTGGTCATGTTCAAAATAGGGTTAGTCAAAAGGCCTTTTCATCAAAATGCATCCTCCCTACAATAGCATCTTCCTTCACATCAATAATTCATAAATAGTGCCTGCTCCTGCCTACTTTTTGAACACGTGTTAGCCTTCAAAGCCTTCATGGAGAAGGATAAGTTGGTTGTTCCTGTACAAAGTGATCCCAAAAGGCTCATGATCTTGGCTTTTCTTGTTGACATTACACAGGAGCTGAATGTACTCAACAAGAAGTTACAAGACCAGGGGTAGCTTTTCAGTGTTGCCAATGACGATGTCAGGGCATTCTGCACAAAACTTGTGTTATGGTTGTCAGAGAAACCTCTGCCATTTCCCAACATGCAAAGTACTCATGGACTCGGGCACACCATTCAGCAGCAAGTATACTGATACCATTGCAAAGCTACAGGAAGAATTTGATCACATGTTTTCAGACTTCAAAACACCCACAGCCACTTTTCAGCTTTTTGCAGACCTTTTCTCTTTCAATGTGGAAGATGCCCCTCTGCGCTTCTAATGGAGCTGAATGATCTTTAGTGCAATTCTAAGTTCAGGGAGATGAATGCAAAAAGAGACAAGCATAAACAATTTATGAGAGCGTTGCCCTCCATCTTTCCTGAGTTTTCCAGGTTGTTCAAGCGGATCATGTGCTTTTATGGGAGTAACTATGTGTGAAAAGCTCTTTTCCACTATGCAATTTAAAAAGTCAAAGTTCAGTGCCAAACTTACTGATGAGCATCTTCAAGCTAAACTAGTTGCTTCCTCACTCAAGCCAAATGTTGCTCAGTGGTGTAATAAGAAGCGCTGCCAGATCTCTGGCAACAAGAAGTAGGAGGAAGAAAGTGAAGCCTAGTTCTTGAGAATCCTTATTATCCAACAAGCAGGATACGGCAATCCCTAAAGCACCCAATAGCAGTAACAATATAAAAAAAAAAAATTACATCAACCTTATAGAACAACAAATCGAACTTTGACTAATTACCCGGTCTTGTCCTTGATCTTGGGCCCCAACGTGCATGACTTGCGTAGGCGTACAGCAGCAGTAGGGTACACTCATCACGGGTACAGCACCAGTGTAACATATCATCACAGGATTCGGATGTAGGAACAGAAGTATATTCAAAGTCAAAGCACGACTACTTGAGTAGTGTCTATTCACGGGACTTCACGGCAAAGCAGCGGGTTAAGGCAACCAGCAGGGTAGGAAACCAGCAGGGTACGGTAACACACAGGATATGGCAACACACCGGGTATGGCAACCAGTGGGGTCGGCGACAAGCAGGGTACGGCAACAAACAGGATACGGCAACAAGCAGGGTAAGGCGACCAACAGGGTATGGCAGCCAGCAGGATAAGACAACCAGCAGGATACGGCAACCACACAGGATACAGCAACCACACAGGATATGACAACCACACAGGATACGGCAACACACAGGGTACGGCAACCAGCAGGGTCAGCAACATACAGGGTACGGCAACACACAGGCTTCGGCAACACACAGGCATCGGCAACCTGCAGGGTTGTTTCAGTTTCAGACGGGCCCCCAAATGTTACGACTTTACTTTACTAACTTGCGACCTTCATCAAATGGCTCGGCCTTCTAGGGTGTATGAATCTCTCTCTCACATAAAACACAAGGTCCAGTGTAACAATATAATAATTTATTGCATACTTTACAAAACAGGATACTGCTATTCAATGACAATATACTATGGCGCATAGAACACATATCAGTCCAACTACCAACTATCCACTCTCCTAGCACTCCTACTCGACTAACCTTGACTGACAACATTTGACGACTAATAGTTCTTCTCTTGCTCTACCTTTCTTCTCTGACTCTAGCTAACACACATCCCCTTTTATATTACCACTCAAACAACTCAGCCTACGCAAACATTCCACACCACAGACTAACTTCACGCTCTGACCTCACGATCAACAACTCACAAAACACTCTCACGACTCCCCCTACCCAACATTCACAACAATCTAGTTCAAAACAATTTGTTTTTGATAAAAGGTTGAGCTGATTGTAACCTTTCTACTTTATTGAATTTGTATTCGCCTTTTTTGTGGAATACTGATGCGGCCCAGTCTCACTCAGACTCTACCTCCTGCGGCCCCCGGATGATTTTAGTTTGAGAGTTTGAGACCCTGGGCTACGGGTAAAATGAGACAATGTCTGGCAGGTTTGGTTCCAGGTGTTAACAAAAAAAAAGATTTCTTTTTATTTTCTAAAATGAGTTTCACCCAATGGAGACAAGTGAAAAAAGCTTGTATAGAACCAGTAGCCATCTTGAAGGCATCAAAAATGAATTAAATTTTAATAGTTTGACAATGTTAGTTACTTGTAAGGTTGAAGTATTATTATGTTGTTGTATTTGCCTTAATTATCCACGTTCACAATTAGCACAATTTCTTACAAGCACAAGGCGAACGTCATGAATTTGCATAACAGGTTTATTTGACAGAAATTACTCTTTACACTGTATAAAACACATCTCCTAAATTGGAGGGAACATAGTTGTCATCAACTTCTTTACTTCACACATATAATTCACACAGATTGGTTGGATAAATATTACGATACGCCTATCACCTATTGAATCTTATTTTTACTTCCATCATACTTCTGTCTTGTTGTACTTCTGTGTATGATCTATTCTATCTAATTAACGTCCTGTTAATCTTAACTTACGAAAGCAATACATAAACCGAAACAATTGCATATGTCAATATTTTATCTGTGACAAAAAGATTAATAATAAAATTTTAATTCTAACCTAGTGGTTCTCAACCTTTTTTGCCCTGTGACCTCTTTATTAAATTTGCCAAGTTGTGGCAAGCCACACATTATACCTTGAAATTGAGAAAAAAGGGTTGCGAATGGGAGAAGGGGCAGAGCTTTTTTGTAGATGAAAAGAAGTAGTGTTATTTTGAAGGGGGTGGAGGGGAGCAAAAAAAAAAAGGGCTAAGGAGGGAAGTGGTTCTGTAGAGGGGCTCTTTAAGTCAATCCCAATACATTTTTGATAAATTCATGCACCTGGTAAAGTTTTGCGTGGAAGCTGGTAACTTTTAAGTTTAGGCAACAACAAAAAAAATGAAACTGCAAAGAAGAAAATAAAAAAAAATAAATAAAAGCATATATATCTAATGTAATTTTTAAAAAATGAAAAGAAGCTGCTGAAATATTTATATTAAAGTAGCTGCTGACTTCTACTGAATGAATAATACTTTTAAAAACTTTTAGTTTTTGCATAAATATATGGCATCCTTACATCTTCGTGAGACGATGGAGTAGCTATGTAGTCCTATACTTCGAGGAGTGGCTCACTAGGCCAATCCTAGAATGACACTCTTGACCGCATCTCTCGCTGGAGAATATTGAAGTTTTAGCATAGTCATTTTAGAAATGAGAAACTAGTCCGCTCAATGTAAATAATATCTAAAGCTTAAAATGAAAATTAGAAAAAAATGACATTATACACACAACCACCTCCCCCACTCCACACATTTTTTGAAATTCTCAAGCAACCCCTGAGTTGTTGTGACCCAGAGGTTGGGAACCACTGCAAAAATATCAAACAAGGAGCAAAGCTTTGCTATTTTCATTAACCTTGCTGGTCGCTGATTGGTAGCAGTTTTCATGTTCGGATACAACTCATGCTTATATAAATGTTTATATCATCATAATTTCATCCTAGACTTCGTTCAGTTAATCTAATTGCCTTACTTATTAAATGAGAGTTCGGTGAAATTACTAATATTGAATTCTATGATAGAACAAAGAAATAATGCATGCAGTGCCGAGTTTTCTGTTAGTGAATTGATTGATTTCAGACTTCAGTAAGGGTGAGGAAGGTCAATGTTTAGTGGTAGTTCAACTTTTTAGAATGCAGTCAGATTTTTATTAGCTGCAGTCTGTTTGAGGAAAGACTCCATCAAATTACATTAGAGATATATTTACTCAACTTCAAAAAGGCATTAAGTGAGATGTAGGGTTTGAGGGAATTACCTTTAGTTTATTTAAATTTACTTTATTAACGACTACTATCTTATTAGCTATGATAATGTCCAGCAGTTTTGAAATAATTTTGTTTTCTTATGCAGCCTTCAAACATCATTGTAGACAGTAAAGGCAACATTCGTTTAAGCGGTTATAGTCTTGAAAGAAAGTAAGTGGTACCTTTACTTTTTAAATGTGAATAGGTTTAGAATATAATCTCTGCCAGTTGCATTTTCTTGTGTAAAGTGAAAGCTTGATTATTAATCTGAGTTATTTTTTATTTATTCTTAAGGAAATTTTATGCATATTGTTTCAATTATAATTTGTTGCCTTTCAAGTGGCTAGCTCTTATCATAGATAGTTTCCTTTAAAACTGTACAATTTCTCATGCTCTGTAGAATCAATGACTTGCATATGGCTCTGACCAAACCAGATAGAGGTAGTTTACCCATGCTACAGGATAGACAAGCTCCAAATTTGGATATTCATCAACTGGTAAGAGTATTCTTAAAAAGAAATTTTGTGAATAAATCTCATTCATTTTTTAAAATATAACTGAAAAGAGTTATAATAAATTTATGTTAATAAAATATCCCTAATAGTTGAATTTTAGAATTAATTGTGTTTTATTTTTAATTACAGGGCCATATTTTGTTGGCACTTTTAAATAAACCTTTTAATAAATCTTCACTGGAAATTCCCAAAATGATTCCAGAAGTGGTGCAAGATTTCCTAACGCAGTGAGTTTTGAAATATTCTTAAGGCTGCCATTTAATATTATGAAAAATCTTGTTTACAGTCAGTAGAAATAAGCCTCTATAGTTATTTTAGTAAAACATTGACTATGAAATAAACCTGACAACTCATTGCTTATTGCTCACACCAAATAATCTTTTTATTTATTTATTTATTTATTTAGGCATTTTTATATAGCGCTTATCATAAAGCTCTAAGCGCTTTACAGTTATTAAAACATGTAAACTAAGTAAATACAAATGAGACACTAGGATAGTAACTACTTACACTTCAGGATTAAACCGAAACAGAAAATTAGGTAGGGCAAGGAGGGTGCATCACAGGTCATAGGCGGACCTAAACAGATGAGTTTTAAGGGACTTTTTGAAAATGGACGAGGTTTCACTATGACGTATATGTTTTTAAAAAAACATCATATCATTTGTTTTTAAAAAAATGGTAGAAACTCTATGTGATGAAGAGTAATGGTTTAATTTTTAATTTACAATATTTTTAAAGATTTCAATTGATTCTTGCAGATGCCTGCAACAAGACAAGGAACTTCAGCAGACTGCTTCTCAATTATTAGAGCACAGGTTTTTAAAGGAAACTGTCCCATTAATACCAGACCTGAATGAGCAGTTACAAATACAACCTTTAATTCCAGGTTAGAAATGTAATACTTTCATCTAACCAATGAAACATATTTTTAATGCAAATTAGTTATGTGAACAATGGATGGTGGGTTCTTAGCTTCATTAGTCTCACATAACATTCCATTGAACTTAGGTTCTGTCAAACTAAATGTCTGCAGTGATGGGCCACACTTCAGTATTTACATTAAGTTGATAAGACTGGACTGAGTGTCGACAGACAGATCTTTTGGACAGCGAAAGATGCGGTGGCAGAGATTGTACAGAGGGCAAAGGATGACTACTGGAGCTCAAAGGTCGAATCATGTGCATCAACCAAGGCGTTGTTCAGCGCTAGTAACCGTCTCCTTGGCAACAGCAAGAATTTCACCCTCCCTACCGACATTGCACCAGAGCAACTCCCTGACGCCTTTGCGGACTTTTTCATCACCAGGGTGCAAACGATCAGGGAGGAGCTAGACAGCGCGACCCCTACACCTTCCTCACCGTTCTCGGAGGACGTTAGTCAGACAGAATCATTTGATAGTTTTCTGCCTGTGACTGAGGATGAGGTGAGGCGAGTCATCATCAGGTCTGCTCCCAAGTCTTGTGCCCTCGATCCTATCCCCGTCCCACTGCTTGTAGAATGCCTTGACGTCCTCCTCCCAGCACTCACCTCCATCATAAATTCTTCGATTCTCTCTGGCATATTCCCTCCCATTTTTAAACGGTCGATTGTCCTGCCCCTCCTAAAGAAACCCTCACTTGATCCAAACACACTCAAGAATTACCGCCCCGTCAGCAACCTCTCCTTTCTCTCAAAAATCATAGAAAAACTCATACTCTCTCAGCTCTCTGGCTATCTTCATTCTCGCAATCTCTATCCTTCCTCTCAGTCCGCCTACCGACTTGGTCATAGCACAGAAACAGCACTGGTCCGAGTCATGAGTGACCTCCTGCGCGCGATGGACGATGGCAAACTCTCTATTCTCACTCTGTTAGATCTCTCTGCTGCATTTGATACCATTGACCACCAGATTCTTCTTGACCGCCTTCATCTTTCTTTCGGACTTACTGGCTCAGCTTTAAACTGGTTTCAATCATATCTTTCTGACAGAACTCAAAAAGTCTCTATTTCCAACCGCTCTTCCAAACCTTCAGCCCTGTCTATTGGAGTTCCTCAAGGATCGGTCCTTGGGCCGGTCCTTTTCATCCTCTACACTAAACCTCTATCATCTCTCATTAGCCACCACTCAGTTTCCAGTCAATCCTTTGCTGATGACACTCAAATCAGTGACTCTTGCTTTCCTGATCAACTTGATGCCACAATCCTTCGCATACAGGAGTGCGTGGACGATGTAAAGCGTTGGATGACTTGCAACAAACTGAAGCTAAATGATGATAAAACGGAAATCCTTCTCATCCACTCTCAAAACAAACCTCTCCCTCCATTCGCTCCTTCTTCTATATCTATTGGCAACTCTGACATCACACTCTCTCCCTCTGCCAGAAACCTTGGAGTCACGCTTACGGACACCCTCTCCATGGACAAACATGTCACGAATATATGCAGATCAGCATATAACGAAATTAGAAAAATCAGCACCATTAGACACCTCCTCTCCTTTGATGCCACAAAAACTCTCGTCTCTTCACTCATTCTTTCAAAATTTGACTACTGTAACATTCTTCTCTCAGGCATTCCTCAACACCACATAGAAAAACTTCAGAAGGCACAGAACTCAGCATGCAGACTCATTTTTAAATCAAAGAAACATGACCACATTCAACCACACATGCGGCAACTCCACTGGCTTCCAATATCCTCTCGCATCAAATACAAGTCTGCCAATCTTTGCTTCAACTCGTTCACTGACCCTCACTTTCCTGTCTATCTCTCTGAACTGTTGCTTCCTTACATCCCCACAAGACAACTACGTTCTTCCATTGACAGTAGAACCCTCTCAATCCCAAGAACTAAAACTAAGACCATCGGTGAACGCTCCTTCTGCTTCCATGGGCCCACGTTCTGGAACCAGCTCCCCTTCCATATACGTCATAGTGAAACCTCGTCCATTTTCAAAAAGTCCCTTAAAACTCATCTGTTTAGGTCCGCCTATGACCTGTGATGCACCCTCCTTGCCCTGCCTCATTTTCTGTCTCGGGTTGATCCTGTAGTAAAGGCCAAAACGTGCCAAAGTGTCCTCGTTTTATAGCCATTTTAATTGTTTCTATAATATAATAGTTACTATCCTAGTGTCTCATTTTTATTTTACTTAGTTTACATGTTTTTAATAATTGTAAAGCGCTTAGAGCTTTATGATAAGCGCTATATAAAAATGCCTAAATAAATAAATAAATAAATAAAAATTAATTCATAATTACTTGAATAGACTAAATTGAATTACGTTCAGGGAGCTCAAGGTATTTGTTGAACTATCCTGAAGTTCTTGAAATAAGAACAAAACACATTAAATTCTGTATTCTTTTTTAGTCTGTTAATTGAGGGCTTATGGTGATGGGCAAGGAAGAATGTGGAATCGGCTGTCTTTCCTAAACCTTTGATTCTCATGTGGTTGTCTTTTAGGTTTTGCTCCTGAACTTTGAAACTTGCATGTTAGTTTCTCATCAGTCCTCAACCCATTGTTGGGGAAGCACTACTTTGAGCTTTCTACATTTCTGTTGCATAAAATAAATAACATAAATTAGGCACTGGAACTCATTTTGTTGCTGCATCTTGGGTCTTATTGATACAACTAAACAGCCACTAGCACCATAATTGATGAACTTAAAAAATATCTTACCACTTGAGACAAGGGTGTCTATGCAGGTTAGGAAAGGAAGCAGCCTTCCCCCCGCCCCCCTTTGGGCCACTGCCTTTGAATTACTTCAGGTAGCAAAATTAGTAAGGAAAAGGAAAAAATACAAATACTATTTTTTTATTATATTATATAATTTTTTAAATACAATTTTTTTTTGGGGTGGGGGGGGGGGGAGATTTTGTTTGGAGTGAAAAAAATGGTAATTGTTTTAGCTGGGAATTGAACCTCTCAGGTATATGGAGAGGCAGAAATATTTTTGTCAGCTCCACTGCGATCTCTGTCATTAACCCAACTAGGCAACACAAATGCTTGTAACCGCAACATAACTGTTAAACAGTGGGGCAACATAACTGAAGAAGAGTGGGTCAGCATAGCTTGTACAAGAGTGGGGCATCATAGCAGGTAGAAGAGTGTGGCAAAATATCTGTAGAAGAGTGGGTCAATATAGCTGGTAGTAGAATGTGGCAACATAGCTGTAAAACAGTTGGGCAACATAACTGATACAAGAGTGGGGCATCATTGCTGCTAGAGGAATAGGGCATCATTACTGCTAGAAGAATAGGGCATCATTACTGCTAGAAGAATAGGGCATCATTACTGCTAGAAGAATAGGGCATTAATCTTATCAAAGTATTTTTATAAATTAAAAAATTCAAATATTATTTTAAATTAATTTTTTAAATAAAGTTTGTAGCTCAGAGCAGAATGGAATTTTACCAGCTCCAGGCAAAAAGACCCTGCTCCAAAGCTGCAGTATGGAATGAGAAATGTTTTGACTGCACAGTGCAAAATGTGAATTTTAAGAATTTAAAAAAAAAAATTAAATTATTGGCCCACTTAAATTAATTTTTTGAAAAATCACTGGATTTGATATTTTGATTTGTTGAAAAATATAAAGAATTATTGAGCTAGTAGTGAAAATGTAATAGTTTGTTAACAATATTGTTATTGAATAGTCAACAAAGTTCTAACAATTTTTTGACTGTAAATAGTTGTATTACTAAAATTAATCAAAGTGCATTTCTGAATCAAACACCACTCCCATGACTGGCATGACTCACACATAGAATTTAACAAAACCAAGGTTTGGGGGGAAGTGGGGTTTGCTTCCACCACTCGAGGATGGGAGATAGACGCCACTGACTGAGACTAGCCTTTGCCCACCCATAGGTCAAATCATTGAATTCTTTTTTTTTTTTTGAAATTGAAAACTGTTACTGTCAAATGATAACTTTGGTAAAACATAAGATATTTTATTTTTATGAGTTTGCTTTACTTTGCTATTGCAAATAAAATTATTTGTCTTTCAGTTATTGAAAATTTACATTTTATTGCAAGATTTAGAGATGCCCAATCAAAATTGTGCAATACAAGATGCAATGAAACAAAAACATTCATCGGGTGTCTCAAATAGTCTGTCCAGATTTGAAACTGACTATGAGCAAGTAAATAAGCTTGGCGCTGGAGGATTTGGGGAAGTATTCAAGGTAAGTTATACTTTGAATTTATAAGTAGTAGAATTATTAATTGTTCAGTAAACTCAAATAACAGTGAAGTAAATGGGTTGGGAGAAGTTTAACCTCATTATTCTTCATCATTTATAAATAGGTGAACAACTTACATTATGCTTCATTATTTGTAAATAGTACAACAACCTACGTTAAGCTTCATCATTTGTAAATATGGAACAACCTACATTGTAACCATTTTAGAATAGAAATCACTGAACTTGATGCTTTGAAGTTCATTTTATGAAATGGCATTCCATTTCCCCATACTCACTCCCCCTGTCCGGGTGAAATAATGGTCAACTTTTTGGAGCAGATTACAAGTTGGCCCTATCCTAAAAGAATAAGCAGTGGGAAAGTAATTGTTGGATTGAAACACCACAATTAATAGGGTGTATAGTTTGTTCATTGTTAGATACGCTTAGACAGCCTCAATATTATATTGCAGCTGTAAAGATGATTCCTAACCTGTGTAGGTCTGTATGTTACTTCTAGTCTAGCCAAACGCTGAACCAATTACCTGTTTGCCAATTTTCCAATGTTTTGCAAAGAATCAATTTATGGCACTGTCTCCCAGATAACCAGGGATTAGGCGGAGGTATGTTACCTGACTAATACTTGACCAGAGGTCAGGCAACAGCCTCATATTTGTTCCATTAAACCTGCTGCTTTTCAGCCTGCTCCTCTGTAAGTTTCCATTAAATGAAAATTTTGCATCACTTTGCCAAACAGCAGTGGCCAACAACAGTGTCCATTTAACATGTTCATCAATGTGCAACAAGTGGCATTGCAGAGAAGATTGGATTAACCAGACATATTTTTTATGTCTCATTGTGTTTGTGATTTGTATTTATTTGTTGAATATAAATTCAAACAGATTCCATCATGTGTTTTAGTCTTTGGAGCTTATTAACATTTTCATTTACAATTTTGTTGTTAGGTAAAGCACATACTTGATGGGGAATGTTATGCCGTCAAAAGAATTATTCTTGACCCTAATAGCAAAGATTATAAAAAGATAATGAGGGAAGTAAAAATGCTATCCCGTCTCAAGCATGACTATGTTGTGAGGTAAGCCATAGATTTAATGCTCTGCTTTGTTCAAGTTTAAAATTCAGACAGGCCCCCATTAAAGTTTCAGTCAGGTCAATTTAGACCATTGTTTTCAAACTTTTTTCTTATGGAGGTGTCATAATCTAAACATAATCTCTGTGGCACATCTCATACCTTTTTTAATTTAAGCCATATATGTAAATCAACAATAAAAAAAAAATGTAAAAGACTTGAAGTAACTTTTAAACTTTAAAAAATGTATTTGACATCAAAAAAGGCAAATAGCTTTACATAGAAATCACCCTCATTAAAATTACTCAAAATTAAAACAATTTTATCTTTGAACGCTTAAGTATTAATTTAAAATATTTAAATGGCAAATCATATACATAAGTTAATAATTTGAGGAGCATGAAACATCTCAACTGGATTTTCTCTTGGCTATATGGTCTTCTATTTTTTCTGCATGTCATTGGAGTGCATCGTATTAACTCTTCCTTTACATCTTACACCATTAATACTTATGACATTAAAAGAGTTAATTTGATTTAAGAATTTCGTTCATAAACATTTTATGATCTAATAGAAACTAACTTTTATTATAAACATTTCTAGAATTTAGTAGAATATATTGGATACTTTGTAAATGAGCGAATGTACTTGTCTATAATTATGGGTTAATTAATTAAATTAATTTAGATTGATACCTCTACAATGTGTCCAAATGTAAAATGGATTTGGTTTGATGATATTCTAGATGTAGATTCAAGATAACTAGAAAATTAATAAATGATATATAATGTTGTGAGTCAGAAACAATTCTAAATGAAGCAAATAATTTCAGTCTTAATTAAACACAATTTTATTTTGTTAACATTTAAATGAAGAGATTGACATTCCAGGTGATAATTTTTTAAATTTGCGATGCAAAATAGATTCCTGAATATTCACACTGTGGTCAGATAAATACGAATGTTCTTTATTGAAATTTTCAAGGTAAGGCTTAATTTTTTTGATAATTACTTTATATATATATTTTTGTTATTATTTGATTCAGATATTTCTTTTCATGGATTGAATACACAAATGAACAAATAACACCTGAAAATAGGAGCAGTGCATGGTCATCTTCAGCTAGTGATTCAGAAAAAACATCTGAACGCTCTGCACATGTTGTAAAAAGTGTTCCAGTTACAAGCATCCTGAATATCACATGTTCAGATTTCATGGATGAAGTTGAAAAATGGATCCCTGAAGTGGTTGAAGAGACTGATGAATGGGGTGATGAAGGTAGATGTTCATAATGCATTTCACTTATTGTACTGTGTTGAAGCTTAAACAAATGTGGGGCTACTCTTTTTAAAAAGAAAAAGAAATATCTAAAGGTTATGATTTACACCAGGGGTCTCAAGCATCTGGTCTTTCAGGTGGTTTGAATTTGATAACATTGATTTACACCATACCCACACATCATTTGCAAACTTTGATTTTGATTTTTTTTAAAAAGAAATTCAAATAGAAAGATCACTACCTTCTCTTATAAGAAAGAAAACATAAAACCAGACCTGTTTACCCTCAAACCCTTAAAATCGTACAATGTCATCACAACATTGTTCAATATATTATCTTAATAGTAAATAAACATACCATATATATAATTATAAACCTCAAAATCGTACATAGTATGCCGAAATTGTAAGAGTAAGCAGGTCTGTAAAACTAAATATTTTTAAGCCGTTTCAAGTTTACGAAAAGTTATTTGAAAAAGCCATTTGAACAAATTTATAAATAGTTTTAAAACAATTATTTATATTATCTAATAATCTTTGCAGAAGACTTAGAACACGACACTGCAAAGTTTGAAAAAACTAATGAAAGATCAAAGTGAGTTTTAAAAAAAATGGTTTTAATTTCTATTTTTCAACACACGTCTGATTAAAAATTTGTGTAGACTATCCTTAATCATGGATTTAAATGTTAACTTATTTGATGACAAGAGTTTTTCAATGGCCTTAAGAAAGATTATTGTATAAAGTGAAAGATTTGGAGGGTGGAAGCTCTGAAGAGTATGTAATTCTCTAAAATATTTTAAAGACTTTAATAACACGGTATTAAACTACCTTTACATCAATATCAAGGTCTATAATTTTTGCTAAGAATCAAACATAAGTAATCTGTTTTATATTTAATCATAAAAGTATGACTTTTAAAGTAGTAGAGATAGGTGTTGATTATAAATTTTATGATAGCCTCATGCTTTAAGAAATATAATTATTATTAGTATGATTATTAAATGTACTTGATTATTATGCCAAATCCATATTTTTGATACTAATTTTAGAAATAATTCTTCTTCCTCTAAATTTCATTTGATTGTAATAATTATTTGGATTTCAAACTATTATAACTTTCTGCAGATAAATTGCAGATAAATTGCAAATTGCCTCTTTGATAAGCGTTAACACATTTTTTTAACAGAGTGCCTAGAAATTATTTTTAAATTGACGATTTGAGAACAATTTAAAAATAATTTCTATGGATTTTGTGAAAAAAATATGTGTTAACATACATCAAAGAGGCAATTTGTTATTTGTTAAAAAGGTTATTTGAAATCCAAATAATTATTACAATCAACTGCATTTTGGAACCTTTATGCTTTATTTTTGTACGATTTCATTCAGATAATCACACATTAATAAATATAATAATTTGATGTCATTGTGAATATCTATGTCTTTTTAACATAATTATACTAGAATAAATGACCCAATATTATTGGGATAATTATGGTTGATCATTTGCGATAATTTCTAACTGCTATTGCAAAAACTCATCCCGATTCATATCTTTTAAAATGTAATGATATTTACGTTTCTAACATGAGAAAGTTTTGAGAAGTGTTTATCCGCTATATATGATATGTGTACCCTACACCCTTTCACGCTCCTAAAATACTTTTTCCCCCTTTAAATATGACTTTAAATTACCCAGTCTAAATTATCACTTATTATATCACTTTTGTCATTAAAGAAGTTAATTGAGGGACAATTGCTACGCTATAGAAATACTTAAGATTTACCCCTTTTCAAGCCCTTGAATTAAACTTTTTCTTTCAAAATTTTGAAAAAACCTAATCTTAAATTTACAACAAAAACTCTATATATGATAAAAATATATTTTGTATTACAGGAACTCGATATATATTGATATCTTTATCAAAAATTTAACCACATTTGTGCCATTTTAAAAAAATTATACATTATCAGAAAATCGTAAAACAAAGAATTCTTTTATCTAAGAAGAATCTCTCAACAGTTTTTCACGCCTATATCAGATTTGACTGTGTTAAAAAAAAAATTAAATTGTTAATCTCATAAAAATACACACCTCTTTACTATTTGCAAAGTACCGTACCAACAAAAATATATTTTCATTGTTTTTAAAAAGAAAATATTAACCCATCTTCATTTGTCAAAATTTAATTTTCAAGTATGTAAAATTATTTGTTTTTGATATTCATGGATATACTTATATAAATGTACCCAAGATATGTTAGCGCTATTGATTTTCTTAATTGGTAAACATATGTTTATTTGTAAAAAGAGAATTTAACATATCTTTTTTCACAAATGTAATACCATAGAATTTAAATATACATTGTCATCCATGTAAAAATGTACACATCCTTTTTCCTATCTCTGATATGTATGTACCCAAGAAGGTTAATTATTAATCAAATTAATTCCTTTATTTTGGGACATATCTTGTATTGCCTTGGACAAAATGAACATACCAATATTTGTAAAAAGAGAATGAAAATTATTTAAAACTATTATCAAAGTTGGTCACTTTGATCAATTATATTTATTCACACATTTTTGAAGAAAAATACTGAAGCTAAATAATATTTTTATTTATATGAATAATTTTTAATCATTGGTTATCTTTAAGGGCTGAAGGAAATTACTCTAAAGATCCCAATGACTCTGTAAGTTTCATTTAAAGGAGTTTTTATTCAATTGCTTAAATAGCAATATAGCAGCTTAAAAAAAAAAAAAACTGAAATAAGATTAAAACAAATGAATGAGATGCATGTATATTTATTGTCTTTAGTGCATCCAACTAATACTGAACACTTCTTTACAGTTTTATAAGCATGAAGTCTAGGAATGTTTATTTCAGTAGATAGACGTATCAAGGGGGAAACTAATTTATGTATTGTTTTTTATTTTTTAAAATATGAAATGAGAATTTTTTTCTATATGTGCTGTAGTTGGAAGAATCTTCTGGGTCAAGTTACCAAGATGGAGAGGATAGTTTGGGTCAGATATTATATATTCAGGTACGTAGATATGAGTTATTGGATTTTTAGAAACATATACATAAAATAATCAATGTAATATGCATATGTTTCATTTAGGAGAGATTCAATTAGTCCTTAACAATCTGCTGGAAATGTCTTTTTGAAATATAAACAGCAATATACCTGCAGTATATCACCTGTGTATAATTAGAAATTGTTTAATGAATTAATTGAAAAAAGTAAACATTGGTGAGGCTATTCCTCACTGCTCGTTATATAGGCCCCAAATATCAGCTTGAAGGCCCCAGCTAAAAATCTTTACCACTGTTTTGATCTCACACAAAGCACTTTTCAGTTTCATTTAAGGGGAGCTCACTGTAAATTGGAATACTTTGTACATTTGTTGTCCTTTTCTTCTTAAAAACTGCCTGAAATGCAACTGTAGATTTCAAAAGTTTAGATATTCTTTTGATTAAGACTAAGCTGTTGGTTTATGTTGCTAATCACATGCTTATGTCATATTTTATATAATTTTAGTCACAATAAAGTATGCTGACCTTGTGCTGGCATTATACATACACAAATCAATATTAGTCAAATCAGTTTTTAAAATTTTATTACAAGGGTGGATAAGGATAGTATTGCCTGTGACTATAAAAAGTCCAGCACAAGCTTTTCTTTTTCAATCAAATTTGACATTTCTAAGCCAAAAGTTGTCTGATTAAGAGATGAAATAGTCTCATGAAATATTTATTCTTTTGATGGTTCTGCAATTTACCAATTTTGAAATATTTTTTGTGAAAATCTTACATACTTCTGTTCTTTAGAAATTTTGGAAAGAAACTATACATTTTTTTTTTTCTCTTTAGTACCAGTCTCTCTCCTCATATTTTAAACTTTCTATAATTTTGACAACTTGTACCAATAAATATAGGCAGTTTTTTTTTTTCATCACTGTAAAACTGAATAGATGGAATGCTGTGATGAAAGAACAATGAAAACAATCATTAATGAAGGACTGTACAAAGACAAGGACCGGGGTTGGAGACTTTTTAAAGAGATTGTTGAAGGATTAGTCCATATTCATGAGAAGGTGATTTTTGCTGCCTGTTTTAAATACAAAATTAATTAAATGTTAATACTCATTCTCATCATTGATCACTCTTAAAACTCAATTCCTCATGTTTATCATTTGTCATGTTTTTTAAATTTTTATTTTGTTTTGATATTTGAGTAAATTTAGGCAAAATGACTCATACTACCAGGCCTTTGTTAAAATGTATTGCTATATTTTGTAGCATAGGATATTTACAAAAGTTTTTAGGCTCAGATTTAATTATACATTTTTGGGGGATTCTGAGTTAATGAATTATGAGGGGTTGGACTGGGAGTTTGATGACTACGTCATAATTCAGGAGTTTGAATTTTTTTTTCAGAACATTATTCACAGAGACTTGAAGCCAGTTAATATTTTTCTTGATCCACATGATCATGTAAAAATTGGAGACTTTGGACTTGCCAGACTTCATAAGTTTACTAAAGTCAAGGTAGGAACTCTTTGGATAAAATGCATTTCTAACACATCATTTCATGCCCTATTTCATGTTACCATATTAGAAAAAAGTTACCTCTCATCTTAGTGGATTTAATAAATAGTTTGTAAATAGTTTGTTGCTTGGATTAATTTCAGCAGTCCAAATAGTGTTTCACTTTTTCTTTCATTTCTGTCTATCTTTGTGATGTTTGTTCACTAGAGAACACTCCAGTAGTTTAAAAAAAAAATTTGTCATATAAATTAACTTTTAAAAAATCAATTTGAATTTTGTTATTATTTTGTTTATTTATTTTGTTTCCAATATTGAGTATACGGTACGCTTTGTAACATCTTGAAATATATTTGCAAGGGGCACTGTTTTTTTTTCCTCATTTTAAAGTTGTAGGAAATACAATAAATGCTTGTTTTAAAAAAGAAGAAGAAAACAAATTGGTACTACTTTTTTTTCAGCATTCTTTAACACATAAATCTTTATATATCTTTTTCATGAAGGAAGGAACAATCATTGGCAATCAGGATCCAGGACAGAGTTCATATCAACACTCATTATCTGACAAGAAGAGCGGAGATGGCAGTTTAACAGGGGACTTAGGCACATCTTACTACATTAGTCCTGAGCTCAAAAATGCCAGTGAGAGCTTTGAGTATGATCAGGTAAAAGTAAAATTTAATTTACATCTTTTACTAAGATGCTGATTTGTCATGAAAGGAGTGTTGAGAATAAAAAAAACATTCTTTATTTTGTGTTACATATTATTTGCCTTTTGACATAATCTGGTAACCAGAAGTTTTAGGGTTCTTAGAAGAACTCTTGAATGTTGAAAAACTTTTTATTTTTAAAATAAGGTGCCTTCATAACCAAGAATATGCTTAATTGCACCTAACACATAAGTAGATAAAACTTAGTTTCGACAACTTAGTCTAAGAGAGATTTCAGTTAGCCACTAATAGATCTTCAGAGGTCTTATATACTAGTTTGTGGATGAAAACTCAACAAGATTTAAAGAAATATATAATTTAGCAAACATTTTCTAGTTGAAACAAAATATACTTTGACTATTTTCCACTAGCAAATGACATCAAATTATAAAGGATATTTCTTTAATTCTTTAACTAAAATATAAGTAAATAAGTATTATTATAGAACCTGCTTTTTATAGATTATCATCTAGATCTGATTACTTAACAAGCAAACTATGCTTTATATTTTCTTGTTATTTCCATATTTTATAGCTGCTGTTCTTTATTCTTTAAAATATTTAATTTTAAAAAATATTTCTATGATATATCACTACTCTGCTATAATAATATAATATAAATTTTATATAACTACTTTTAATTCCAGAAAGTTGACTTATATAGTTTAGGAGTCATTTTCTTTGAAATGTGCTACAGAAGTCTGCCCACAGGAATGGAAAGAGATAGCATTCTTATCAAGTTAACAAAGCTCATGACATTGCCTGAAGATTTTACTGGGGATGAAAGAACAAATGAGGTTATTATACATATTTAGTATGTTCAAATTTTTATAATCTGGAGTGTAGGTGGGCAACTTGAGGCTTGGTAAAATGTTTAATCCATCCTGCAAGACCATCCGAGAACTAAATAAATGTTTTCATAAAATTTAAAAATTGTAAATAATTATCTGTAAAAGCCTTTGATAATTAGTAATCACAGTGTAAAAAGTTCAGCCTGAAATAATAAAATCACAGCACATTTTAAAATTATTTCACAGTTCATCTATATCTAACTTGAATTGGGGTGAATTTTAGAAGCCCATCATCAATGACCTATATTAAAACTAAAAACGTAGATTCCTAATGCATTAATAAACATTGGGTTGGCTATTTCTCAATGCTGGTTTCATATAGGCCTCAAATATCAGCTTGAAGGCTCCAGCTAAAAATCTTTGCCACTGTTTGACCTCACACAAGGCACTTTTCATATTCATTTAAGGGGAGATCACTGTTAATTGGAATAGGGTAATAAGGGGAGAGACTGCAATCAGGTTAGCAAAATGTAAAATGAGTAAAACAAAGTAGGGTTAAACCTGAAAAAAGGAACGCAACAAAAAAACGAACGTGTCGGCAGGAAGCCTTTGTCAGCAAACAAAACAACAGAAAAAAACAGAATAAAATTAAAAAATAGCACTTAGCTTAGAAGTATTATCTATTCTATATTGTAAATTGGAATACTTTGTAATTAAGTTGTCTTTTTTCTTATTTTTTTCAAAAGTTGCCTTGTTTTACTGCCTGAAATGCATCTTGAGATTTCAGAGTCTATAATTAAAATCTTCCTCTGATTAAGACTAATCACTTGGTTTAATGCTGCTAATCACAGCTAATGTCATATTCTGTAATATGATCTAGAGAAATATCATGCGACCTGGCACCATTTTTTAAAATCCCCTCAGCCCTCAGCATAAAAAGGTTGCTCACCCCTGGTCTATAGAGCGTCATCTTTTAGATTTCAATAAAATGAGATTACAATTTTTTTTTTTTTATATTCGCTATATGTAGATTTAATTGTTTAAAAACCATAAATCATACTGTTTTTAACTACAGTTGTAGGTTTATTGTGTTAAAATAAGGATATCAATGATTTTTAGTTCATTATCACAATCTTCTAAAGAAATTAATGGACTTCTATAACTGTATTTTTTACCTTTCAGGCAAAAATAATTTTATGGTTATTAAATCATAACCCTAGTTTGCGTCCAACATCCAAAGAACTCCTCTCTTCAGACTTGCTGCCCCCAGCCAAAGTAGAAGAAACAGAAGTCAAGAAAATACTTGATTCAGCTCTTTGCAATCCCCAGTCTACATCACACTGTCAAATCCTTAAAACTCTATTTGATCAGAAAATCTCAGAGCAACAAGAAGTCAGCTATGATCACAAAGTATTACAGGTATTAATGAGAACTAGAATAATAAGAAACTTAAACCATGTTGTGAAATAGTCTTTAGTGGTAAAATTCTACAAATAAATGAAGGTTTGCAAAGGGCTTTAAAGATATTTGTTACTACAAGTAAAGTAATGACTTACACAAAATTGAAAGTAATTCAGTCCCTTTTTTTCTACAAAAAAATGATTTTATAGCCAGTAATTTTTTCCAGGACATATTTCCATTGACGAAATTCAACCTACTTCAACAGCTGGGAGCAACACTTACTGAAGTTTTCAGCAATCATGGGGCTATTCAAATTCAACTGCCTCTTTTTATGCCAGTGTGTTCAGTGTATGATGGGGATAAAACACTTGTGAAAGTGCTGAACCAGAAGGGGATGGTTGTATGTGTTCCAAGAGATCAGAGAGTAAGCATCATCTTCTTGTTTTAATCTAAATGATGGGGTGCAAATGATGCTTGTTAACACAGTTTAAAGCTAATTATTACATTTTCTAGTTTTATAAAATAAAACTGAATTTATAGTTTTATAAAAATAAAACTGAACAGTTGAGCAAATTTAGAAACACCCAATAAAACCTACACAGGTGCTAAAGTTTTTGGCTTTTAAATCTAGTTTAGAAAAATAATATTAATATTTTGTTATGTACTGTATTAAGAGCTCAACAATCAAATTTTTGTACTTCGGCCAGTGAAAAAAAAATAGTACCGGGTACCCAAGATTTAAGGAAATAAAAATTTGATACCAAAGCTGGTAAACAGACCAATTGACAGTTTATAATCCTGCTATTCTTAATACAAAATACAACTTCAACTATACAAAATTCTATGTTTAGTATATTACAATGATTACGAAAACTGTTACCACACATGCACTTTCTTAGTCTCATCTCGCAGCTGCAGTCCACAGCCAGAAGTCTCTATAATGTCTCTGTCACCAGCCCACAACCATTTTTTTTATATTTCTTGTCAGGGAGTGTTCCAGAATATACAGAACAATTACATTACTAAACTATGGAAGGTCCAGGGGCTTCTAGAAAACACTGGACGTTTCTTGAGTGGTTAAGAATTGTAAAAAGGATTAATTGAACTCACCACACAGTTCATCGGAAGGCCATTTCAGGCCAAAACGAAAAAAAGTTTGGGGATCAGTGGGGAGGGTAACAGACCCTTAAACAAATGTGTCAACAAAGTAAAAAGTACAGCTCATGGCCAAGGTCATGTAAAAATGTCCTGCATTCAAGAAATAATAAAATCAACATAAACATGAGTAATTGAAAGATTTGTGTATATATTTATAAAATAGATCAAGAGATTCTGTAAGTCGTCAATGGTGTTTTGATATCAATGGCTAGTATTAATTATTTACTTGTATGTTGATAATAATATTAGCATTCTCAGAGAAGCAAGCCTCAAACGTAGTTCCTTTTTTTTTTCCTTGTTGGTTTTCAACCTCTACATATTTAGGTAACGACCTATTAATATGTTAAGTTCCCATAAAAGAAACTTCACATTTCCATATCTGTTTGCATAGAAATAACCTTTAGCAGAATCAATTAAAATTTAATTTCACTGTATTCCACCTTAAGAGAAATGTTAATGATTTAGACAACAGAACGAATTTAAATGGGTTTGTATTTTACAATTCTGGTATTAATTTAATAGCCATTAATAAAAAATAGAAATAAACCTGGGAAATAGAAATTGGCATCTTACCCTTAAGCGTTACATTAAACAATTTGCAGGCAGTGAGGGTTCACATAATCACTTATATAATGTCATGTGATATGGCTCTACTAATGTTTGTGTAGGGTATGAACTGTCAACAATGATATGTTATACAATGTCCGTAAATCAAATAATAATTACCACTCAACACATTGTTCTCTTTTAATAAACAAATCTGTCTTTAATATTATCAAACATATACTGGTCCAAAGTATAACTATCATAGTGTAACTTGTTAGAAGAAACTAATACTCCTTTCTCTCTGAAGGTTCTGCTCTAACTCACTCAAAAGGTCTGCACACACTTTCTAAACAATAACAAATTTTCAATATCTCACTGATATGTCACTAATATGTTACTGATACATCAATTATGTTACACAGCGATTTCATCTTGTCCTAAGGCTTTATTTGAGGTTAGTTACTGGATTGCCCTCCCCACTTCATCTTCATTGGGACTATTTTCTAGTTCTTGGTTGATCTTCACCTGTGATAACCGAGCAATGGCATTATCATTTGTAGCAGTTGGACAGTTAAGAAGTTGACAAAAGTGTTCGACCCATCTGTCTATAATCTGACGCTTGCCTGTCAGCAGCTGAGTTCATTATTTGTTGAGGACTGTGTTCCATAGACTTCTTTCATGACATCGTAAAAACATTTGGTATCATTTCTATCAGCATAGACCTGAATTTCATCAGCTTTCCTACTGAGCCATGAATCTTGCATTTCACAAAGTTACTTTTGCACTTTGTGTTTTATTTTTCTAAGAGCATCTTTCACAGCACTTGACAACAACAAAAGTTCAACAATATTCTAACTAACAAGTTAGACACACCATGCACACCAAAACATAACAATGTGCACTAATTTCATTTCATATTCTATACTCGACACCGACATGGGTTAAGGGGCCATGATATCAGTGGCCATTGAAGGCTTCAAGGTGTGGACCACATGCATCCCTCTAATCTAATAATACAAATTACACACCTGATTTAAAAGAGGTTTCCAAGGAACTCCTAATGCATATGTCAGATTTTTCTTGTTGAAAATTAGATTTTTCTTGTTGAAAATTAGATTTTTCAAAAGTTTATTAAAACCAATGGCTTCATTATATCCTATATAAATATTTTAAAAATTGCATTAGTGGGAAGTACATCTTCTGTCACATGATCTAACCAAATGTTTTAAAAGTTCATTTTAAATTTATTAGGTTTTTAGGATCTACTGTAAAATTTGGAAAACCCAACTTTATGAAGTTGCATTTACATACAATTTTGATGTAAAATACATATTGTAAAGTAAAACCACAACAATAATACCATAAAAACTATGCATAGATTGCTAATTTTGTTTCACCAGGTGCCATTGGCTAGATATATTGTAAAAAAAAACATCAACTCAGTAAAACATTTTGCTATTGAACAAAGTTTCAAGGAAGAGAACTCCACTACAGTCATTAACAATGTTCATCCAATGAGAATCACAGAATGCACTTTTGATATAATTTCTCCACCTGGCAGGTTGGTTTGAAGTTACTATAATTTTTTTAAAATAATTAATATTTATTTTTTTTCTTTGCTAATATTTCTGTAGTAGAAATTTTACAACATGGAGGTGCTAACTCCATCCCTAACCCTCCTCCTAACTTGGGACATGCCATGATGGGGTCAGCAACAGCTAATTTTAACTTTAAATTAAAAAAGTCTTATTCCAAAACTTTATTTGCATTAATAGCATTAAAAATACAATTAGCTTAAAATAATGTCATGAATTAGAGTATTCATGCTGTTAACAGAATAGCTAACTGTAAAATCAAAGCTCACTTATGAGGGAGAAAGCTCACTAAAATGTTATAAAATTGATGAGGGAATTAATCTTTTAATTTTTTTAAGAGTTGTGCATGTATTTTTAGCCTAATCCCAGATGCAGAAGTTCTTGTTGTGATACAAAAAATCATCAACACATTTCAGTCATTAAAGGTAATGATGCAGTTGATTTTATTTGACTATTGAACTATTTATTGTGCAGCTTTTTGCAAGCATCTAGGGCTTGCATGAATGTTCAGATGAAAATATATCATTGGAACTTATCTTATTTTTGTTATTTAACCAATATATGCACATTATTTGATTAGTAAATTTCTCAAGTTCCAGCAGAATTAGTTAAATTCCCAATGGATTTTGTACCTAAGGGAGAAAAATAGTGATGGAGATACTATTAATAATGACCGCCATCATTTATTAAAACATTCTTTGTTATTTTCTCAATTTTACAGGATAAAAAGTATTACATTCAAATAAATCATGTATCCCTGCTAAAAGCTGTCTTGTTGCTTCATGGCATACCAGAAAATCTTCACTTGCAAATTTTCAGTTTGCTTGCTGAGGCAGTAAGTGCTCCATTATATTTATAATTATTTTTAGCAGTAGGAATATGGAAGTGTTCATTTGACTTTGTGTAATTATGTTTTTAGCTATCACTTAATGATAAACTCTTCTGAAATTTTTGTAATCTTCATCACCAATGGCACTACAGTGGCTTGCTCCACAACGTACTTCCATTCAGACTGATCTATGGCTTTTCATCTCCATGTATGGACCCCCAGCTAATGTAAGCACCCACGTGACATCATCGTCACCGTTGACTTCAACTGCCCCTATATAGACTGGACCACGCATACTGCCCACTCTCTGGCAAAGACAACACCATTCAGCAGCAATCACTAGTCGACTTAACCTCATCCTTACAACTGACACAAGTGCAGAAGACACCGACACGTCAAAATAGCATACTAGATCTAATCTTAAGGCCAACCCCACCCTTGTTAAACAATTCACGTGTGTCCCAGGCATTTCCGACCATGACGCAGTGGTGGTTGACTTCTACTCCAAAGCTGAAATAACGTGCCAGAAACCCAGGAAATCTTAAAAGTTCGGTAAGGCAAACTGGGACAAGATCAAGCTAGATCTCGCTGTCGCCGAACAGGCTACCCTAAAAAATTACAATGAGGGAAAGGATATAGATACACTATGCTCGACCTTTAAAAATGTCTTATCCAACAGCATTAATCAAAATGTCCCATCAGCGACAGCAAAGAATCCATGTAATCTACCATGGCTGAACACACGGCTCAAGAAGCTGTTGAAGAGAAAGAAAAGACTATTGAAGAAACCCCAATCTACAAACAACGGGACCCTGTACTGTCAGTTCCAAAAACACTGTTGTAGGGAAATAAGAAGAGAGTTGCAGCACATAAATGGAGTCATTCAAGAATTCCTCGAAAACAACACAAAACCCTTCTGGCGCTACATAAAATAATAATAATAATAAAGGGTCTTATATAGCCCGGTACCCCAGCCTAGGGCTGGGCTCACCGCGCTGTACATAAAAATATTATCAAAAGAGACATAATCATGATATTAAAATAAAATACATTTATGAAATAAAGAACAGCAAAAAAAAAAAAAAAATTTATATTCACCCACCCCACCACATAACTTTTACAAGGCAAACCATGGACAGCAGCCAGCAAGATCGTTTATTGGTCAGAGGAGGGGAATCACTCAGGGTAGTATAATTTAAAAAGATGTGTTTTGAGTGCAGTTTTGAAGGCCTGGGTGGTTGGTATATTTCGTATGTGTAGTGGCAAATAATTCCATTGTTTGGGGGCGCAGAAAGAGAAAGATCGTTCACCATATGTTTTAGTGTGTGTCTTGGGAATGGACAGAATATGCCTGTCTGCAGAGGAGCAAAGCCGTCAAAAGGGTGAATAGACAGAAAGAAGTTCGGTCAGATAGGAAGGGCAGGAATCCAAGAAAAAGTTGTGACAGAGAACAGACAACTTGTAGTCGATGCGTGCCTGTATAGGTAGCCAATGAAGGGAATGGAGTAGTGGAGCGACGTGATCAGGTTTTTTTTGCCTTTAAAACTAGCCTAGCAGGTGAGTTTTGAACTTTCTGCAGTTTTTCTATGCAGTGTTTTGATGAACCTGACAGAAGAGAGTTGCAATAGTCAAGACGAGAGAGAACAAGAGCACAGACTATAGTTTTTGTAGCGCTAACTGTGAGGTAGTGGCGTATGGAGCTGATCTGACGGATAGCGATGTATGCTGAACGACAAATGTGAGAGAAGCAAGACAATATAGAAAACTGACAACTTATAAGCAATAGCTAATGCAAAGGAGAAATTCACCAAAGGCAGTTTCAATCTGTCTTCACCAAAATTTCCACTACGGTCATATCATCCCTAAAACCTTCACCTGGTACAAGAGGTTCCCTGAACATAATTGAACCAGGAGTAGCCAAACTTCTCAAAAACCTGAAGCCCAATAAAGTGCCCAGACCTGACTGCATCCCGAACATTGTCCTGAAGACCCTGGCTGACAACATTGCCCCAACCTTAACCTGCATTTTCCAAAAGTCGCTTGACTCTGGCAAACTCCCGCTAGACTGGCTTGATGCAAACATCACTAGTGCCTACAAGAAAGGTGACCGTCATAACCCAGCAAACTACCACCCAATATCCCTGACCTCCGTCCCATGCAAACTTCTAGAACACATCATCTGCCGCCACATCATGAACCACCTTGAACACTACAACATTTTGACCAACCTAAACCACGGTTTCTGCTCTGGATTCTCAACAGAAACTAAATTAATCATCACCACCAATGACCTCTTTGCCTCCTTTGACAAAGGTAACGAGATCGACATGGCCATTCTCGACTTCTCCAAGGCCTTCGACACTGTTCCACACAGCCTTCTTCTACACAAGCTCCACCACTACAGCATTACTGGCAACCTTCACTCCTGGCTCTCAACATTCTTAGCACAAAGGACTATGCAAGTATTGGTGGATGGCGTCCGATCAGGCAAAGCCACTGTAGACTCAGGAGTTCCTCAGAGTACAGTGCTAAGCCCCCTTCTCTTTCTCTGTCATATAAACGACCTCCCTGATACTGTAAAATCTCAAGTGAGGCTGTTTGCAGATGACTGTCTTGTCTACAGAGAGATAAATTACTACGATGACCACAACCACCTCTAAGCAGATTTGAAGTGCCTTATGAAATGGATGGACAGATGGGGCATGAAATTTAACAAAACCAAATGCTGCACAATGAGCATCTCAAGAAAAAAAAACAGCAATCTATGTGTACTCTCTAAACAAGACCATTCTCCAACATGTATCAAATACTCCATACTTTGGAATTCTCTTCTCGAATAATCTAAAATGGTCACCCCAGATAAACAAAATTAAAAAAAAAAGCCAACTCCACACTTGGTTTCATTCGAAGAAATCTGCGCCACTGCCCAACATCCTGCAAACTCGTCAGTCTGCTACTAGAATAAGGTGCGATCTTCTGGGACCCATAACTAAAGCAAGACGTGGACAAGATGGAGCGAATCCAACGTAACGCGGCACATGACTACTGATCCACCACTCCTGGCTTCGTCACTGGCCTCTTAAAAAGATTTTACATTCCCTCCCTTAAAGTCAGACGAGAAAAGCTCAGTCTAAAATTCCTCAATAAAGTGGTCACGGGACTAGTGCCGGCTATCCCAGCTGACACGTATCTCACACCACAGAAGCCAGGTCGCTTAATCAGAGCCAAACTCTCAATAAACACTGACTCCACCTCTGACAACTCCATGAGCAGTTGCATCCGGAACAATGATAAATGCTTCACTGTGCCTCGGTGTAACACAGTCCAATATCACAATCATTCTTCCCACGAACAATAATTGCTTGGAACCAACTGGACAATGCCGTCGTGGACTCGACATCAATCGAGAGTTTCAAGGCTGCCCTGGCACCTGCTAGGAGCTGTTAGGATAGCGGCATCTTTTCCCTAACCGTTGCACATATGCCTGTACATGGATGCAGCAACGTATCCCATCAGAATCAGAATGTAAATAATCCATCTCTGTCTTATTCAACCTTTGAGGAAAATGCTCTAGTCTCTGTCTGTAAACCAATTTTGCTCCACTATATAATTTTGATTTTTCTTTCCAGCACAGCCTGCCTTTTTTTAAAAATTATTACGACTGTCGCTGGATTGTCATACTACTGGTAGGGCCTATATTACTGGATTTGTCAGAAATCTCCATCCATCATAATCCAGCTTAGACATATCATTAAATATATTTATTTTAAAATGAACACAAATTTATTATTATTTTTTTTTTGATGTTGCAGAAATCTAAGAGAAAGAAAATACAAGGTTTATTGAGACAGAACAAGGTTAAGATGAATAAAACAGCAGCTCAAAGGTTCTTCAAACTGTTAAAATCTAAATTTGCCTTAAAAAATGAGACACCACTGGTCAAGAATTTTCCTAAAGGAGGCCCAGTATGTTTAAATATAAAGTTAAATTACTAACATTAACTACGGGAAGTTGGTTTTAAATCATTTGTTAAAATTGCTATATGTAAGTTTTTTACAAGGAATATCTTAAACTATCAATTGAGATTTTAAGATATAAGTTAAAAGGATTAGTTTCCATTAGCAAGTATTAAAATGGGGATTTAATGGAGTGATTGGAATAAATTTAAGACTTAAAATGTTTGACTTTGAAAGAAGTTAACGTCTACAATTGCCAAATAATGATAACCAATCTTAACAACTGAGTAGTGATACACATTCATTTAAAATAATAGTATTTTTTTCTTCCTCAGGAACATTCACTAGCATTGCAAGGATTAAATGACATTAAATCCATTGTACAATATGCCACTATCATGGGTCTTAAATTAGAGGTTAGCGTTTAACAAATTATAAAATTTAAATGATTTTTTTCTTTAACCAGTGTCTTTATTTTACAAAAATCATTAAGAGGCCACTTAAGATAGTGCTATTGATTTGACACTTCACAACTGTCGAAGTCATGTGATCATGACTGAATTTTTTATTATAGTGAGCTCTTTATAATGAGATGTCAAGGTATAAGAGTCATGGTTGGGGTATCAAAGCTTAGCTCACCATAATAAACACAGGAAAATAGAACTGAATAAAAGGAGTAAATAAAGCAAAAGCTAGTTCAGTTCTGTAGTTTAGTACTAGTGTTGTGGAGTTAGTGTTTGATAGACTGTGTTAGATAGGACATATTTCAACCAGGTGGATCTTTGGGCAGAGTCATCCTGTCAGACCTGGCATGTGTTGAATAAGTTCCTAATTGTTGTTCAGCAGAGATTATATATTGATAGGTGGTAGTCAATGTTCCAGCAGTTTTGAGTATCCGCGCAGCAAATTTTTATAAAGATAAATTTGAACAGATACGCTGCACTCGGCAGCCGGAATATTACAGTTTTTGTAATATATACATCTATGATTTTAATTTGATTCATATCTATGTTTTGGTCTTATACTTTTTAACATAGAAATGTTAATTTACATTCTTACCGATAAATACAGAATGAAGCTAACCTCGTTCTGAATCACCGCCTCCATTCATGTAAATTTCGTTACGCATACTGCGCGGTGAATGTGTATCAAGTAAATAAATCCCATATCTCTAGTTTGTAGTAGCTAACTTTTTTTAATAATGTTTTAACCCTTAGGTTTAAACGCCAGTTAAGGGAACTGTCAGCGTCATCACTTGTTAAAAAAGTGTAGATCAAATTTTAAAACGAAATGGTTTAATGTATTTGTGCATGCAGATCCGTCGTCAGGGTGGTCTGTCAAACTGGGTGATATTTTTAAATATCGTTAAATTGATGGTGATGTTGTCTGGGAAATTTCCTTCAAAGCTAATGCAGGTGGTGATTTCTCCACAAGAAAAAGGTGGGAGGCTTGGAAGCTGGACATATTAAACGACATATTAAGGAAAAAATTCACACATGCTGTACAGAGAATTCGTTCTATATGGTCAGGAGGTGTAATGCAAATGCTTACAGAAAGTGCCCCTGATCAAGGAATGAGACAAGAAGCAGCACAACATAAAAGTGCTAAAGAAGAAACAGGTTAAAATTTTGATTGACAGCATCCTCTTGCCTATTAACATGAACACATCTATGAATGCGGTTCAGTACATGCACAACCCTATGGCTAAGTATGCCCAAGTCCTTGATAGCTGGCGCAGTAAGAATTACGCTTTTGGTTTTTTTTATTCTATCAATTCTGTAGTGAAGGATGCTATAATTAGTGACCTTTGCAATGCAAATTTCCACACATTAACAATAGATAACAGCACTGATATATCACTGACAAAAATGTTGATCTTATAAGCAAAGTTTCAGCCATTTCCCGTTAATGTTTATAAGACAGTGTTTTTTGGAATTTGGTCTCAGTCGGCATGTGACAGTAAATCTGTGGAATCAGCAATAACAGAGTTTTATCAAGAGAATTAATTCAAAATGTAGAAAATGGTTATGTATACCTCTGATGGTGCGTCGGTTATGCTAGGCAAGAACAATGGATCTGCAGCAATTCTTCGCCGACGTATTCCACATCTATTGAAAAAACTTTGCGTTGCTCATTGTGAAGATTTAAGCATCGATAATGCTTGCAAACATATAAGTTTAATGGCAGTCAATGTGGCGTGACGTACATTGTCTAGGGGTCGGTCCCCTGCGTACTAGCCACAGAATAATTTTCAAGGGTCTAGAGCCCCTGTTGTCTAGCCCCTACAGAGCTGCTGTGTTGAATAGTCCAAGTATTTATTAAAACAAACGATTCAAAGCTTCAGGGTTCATATGATTTATTGCCTCCATCTTCCTGACAGTGGAAAAATGCATAGTAAACATCCGCTGGTTTTCAGAATACAAAATTTGCGTCCAGAAAAATGCTGCACATAATATAAAAAATATATTTACAGAAGTCCTCTGCCATCCATAGAAAAATCTCTCTCAACGAACTAACGTCCTCACCGCGTTCGTCACTGTCACGCTCTCTGAAACTCATCATCCCTTTTTACACACTCCTATCCTCACGTGGTTCCTCCCGACACAGCACAACGGTCATACCTGACCGAGAAAAAAAAAAATCGTGGGGCACACGGGGAAAAGAAACTCACCCACGATTGGTCAAATTAACATTATAAAAGTTGACACAGAAAAACTCACGCGATCTGACCGTGACAGTCAAGAAACATTCCTTAGAACAGTGTACACATTGTTCAGTAGGTCGACAATACATAAAGCCCAAGTTAACGAACTAGCTAAGATGTTTGAATGTGATTCCGTAGCCTTTAGACCAGACCTGCACAACATACAGCCCACGGGCCGGCGGCCCGCCCGCACCCACTTTGTGGCAGGCGGAGTAAAAAATATTCTTTATTCTTATTATTTTCTTAATAGCTTGTCCTATTTTCTTAATAGCTTTCCCTCTTGTCCTATTATCTTTTGGCCCGCGCAAGTTTTTCATAAAGAATTATGGCCCACCTTACATTTTGAGTTATGCAGGCCTGCTTTAGACCATTGAATGAAATTAGATGGCTTTCGCGGCACGTTGCTTTACCAACCTTGCTGAGAAAAATAAAAGTGTTGACTGAATACTGCGAGGAGCATGTTAGCCTGTTTATGATCCAGTTGAAAAGTACTATTTGAAGAAACTATGGGATCCGCAGTTTTGAACTGCACTGATTCTCTTTGATAAGTTGTTGGTGAACTTGCTGAATTATGCAAGCTACTACAAAGAAAAAATCTTATGACCAGAGGCTTACCAGTTTGTAAACGCACGAATCGCTAAGCTCCGTGCCCAGGACCTTGGTGAAAATGTGCACTGGTCTGAAGAGGTTGCTGATTGCTTGCAAATGACGAGGATATAAACATGAGTTTCATCCTACCTACAATTTGTTGAATGTTTCTGTTTGCCCCTGGACTCTTGTTTCCCTGAAAGTGAGAGTTGATGTAATGGCGAATCTTTGAGAAATCAGCGTTAATCGACACTTCAGATTTTAATTTTGGCCAAAGCGGCATTCCAGGAAAACCATGATGACATTCTCCTGAAAGATAAGGATCAGTATCGTAACTTAAGGTTTGTGCTTGCAGAAAAAATTAAATGTGGGTTGATGCAAACTTTCGACGAGATGGTTCGATTTGTAATGAATGAGGAGCGATTCGGTGACATTGCCATTCTGTTGGATATTTGTGCTACATTTCTTGCATCAAGCACCAATTGTGAACATGGATGCAGCCTAATGAATAAAATAAAAATAAAATCTAGCAACAGGCTGGAAGAGTTACATTTAGGCATGCTTATGAGGATTAAATTGTATCAGAATGATGGCCATCAGATCAACCTTGAGGATGTGAATAAAAGATGAACATTTACGAAAGACCTCCAGAAATGAGTCAAGCAAATGACTAGCGGCCATTGGCAGTGTGTGTGTATTGGAGTTTAGTTGCTTGACCCAACGACGGGATAAATAATATAAATAAATATAGCTTTGATTGAATTATTGTGACATTACTGATTATAATTATTTAATTATAGTTCCTTTATTTATTTATATCAAAGTTTTTGTGCTTAAGTTCATTGATGTAATTTCCATGTGTGTGTAATCTTGTGGGCTGTAAAATTTTCCACACAAAAAATTGATGCTGTAAAACTTTGCACGCAACTGCACACGAACCAGCAAACCTTAGAGGCAACATTGGTGGTAGTGTGTATGTAGACAATAATTATTATATTATATATATTTCAACCCAAGTGCGTTGACTTATTGTGTGACATCATCATCTTCATCCTCCACAATTGACATCTTACATGGCAACATTTGCCACATGTTGAATAATTGACCAAAACATACATGAAAAACATCCTCTTCCATGTCATGGAAAGGGGTCATTCTATCCAGCAGTGTGCTCCTAATCAAGCAACAACCCATTCGGTACTCTTCGGGAAATCATAATAATTACCAAGAGATTGACAACTTCAATTTTAAGTTTATAAATTATTTAATTCATAAAATTTTCCCAGGGTTTATAAATTATTTAGTTCATAAAATCTTCCCATTACTTTGGATTTTGACATTTTTGTCATTGTTTTTATTACTTTTTACATTTTTAACAACCCATTCAGTAGAGTAGTCAAAAGTTCACCAGAACTGAACCAAACTTGATCCAGTACACCACTGATTCCATTGCTTACATTGGATTTTTAAACTCACACAAATATTTGCCATGAAATTACCACCAATTATTTCATGAGTAATTCAGCTGGTATCACAAGCTTCAAAGTTACAAATGAATAAAATGTGAAATAGTTATTGGTATTTGTTAAATATTGTACAATATTTTGAAAATAATTTATTTATCTTGGTGCCAACTGTACTTTTCTTCATTGAGTTAATCTGTCTGTGTTCTTCATTTAATTACTTTTAAACTTGCAAGGACATTTTTTTTATTGTTGTGAAGTGTTTTTACTCAAAATAAGTATTTAATTATATCAATTAAAAATTTTTTAAAATTATTTTCAGGTGGTTATATCTTTGAGTTTCATTCATAATCCCAAAATTTACTCTGGTATGGTGTTTCAAGCTCTCACCAACAGTTTGCCAAATGGCCAGTCACATGTCTTAGCTACTGGTGGTCGCTATGATAAACTGGTAAGTCAGATTTTATATTAACTTGGTCAATGCTATGGCACAATCCCAATTAAGCTTCACGTTAAATTAGTTCCAGGTCAGGAAATATAAATGAAAGGACTGCTTTCAAGCTTAGAAAATGAATCAAAAAGCAAAACGAGGTATGTGGAAGCTTGAATAAGATAACAGGACAAAAAACAAGGACGTTTCGGCGTGAAGCCTTCCTCAGCCAACAGTAGAAATAAAAATATAACAAAAAACAGAGCACAGTAGACAACTCAAGAAGTATCCATTGGTGTCGCCGGAAGTGGGAACACAGGAAGCGCCAGGTCAGGCAACCATATTCACAATAAAGAGATTTTTAACTCAACATGAATTATAGCATTTTTTTCATATTTCATTTAAATTTTGATTGAAATAAAGTAAATACAGTGTATTTCTTTATTTAACCTCCATTGAAATTTAATATATATATATTTTTTAAAAACAGGATTTTAAGATGAATTTCATTTCTCATTCACTTTGGAAAATAGGTTGACTAGCTATGTTTAGTTTTTTACATTGAGAATTTAAAAAATATTCCCAATTGATTTTACAGATATAAATATGCAACAGCCTCTAACTCTTTTCAAGCCAAAATTTGACTGTTATATTTATTAAAATGTAGTGCCATTGTTTCTTTTATTTTTAAAATTATCATTTTAATAATTCATACAGTGTTCAATTTGTAACCTAGTATCGGCAGTATTGAAACCTGTTTTTTCTTTTGCAGATAGAAAGCTTTTTGTCACCTAATCAATGTCCAAATATCTATGAAAAGCCAACTGGAGTCGGTTTCACTCTGATACTTGAAAGTATTGCATTTGTTGTAGCGGAAGATAAACGGGTAAGTTTTACTAAAAAATTTTTAATGAACACAGAGCTCAAATTTATTATTTGAAGAAAAAAATGATATACAGTGGGGCCTCAGAATCTGAATGTCCTAGAGCTAGAAAAACTCGGAATCCAAATGAAAATCTCTAGCAAATCTTAAATCAAAATCTGGATGCTGCTTTGGTATCTGAATGCCCAGTACATTCTTAGAGTGTTTTGTGTGTACATTTCTCCAGCAGTGGGATGCCTTGTTGTTCAGTTTGTTGTCAGAGGCTGTGGTGAAAACATTGTTTGTTTATTTTTGCTTTTGTGCCCATTTCATGTTATTTTTAAAAATATAATAATAACTTAGTGTATTTGCCATGGATCCTAAAGTGTGTAGTGAGAAACGTAAGAGTAAGAGAGGACAACTGTTTGAGCTACAACTGAAGTTAATGAAGATCTTATGGCTAACCATGAAATCATTACATGTGTGTCTTATCACGCTACTATGTTCAGGATGCCTAAATCGATTGTACCATTTCGATAAAATAAATAAGCTATCAGAGCAAGGGATATGGGGAAAAGGGTAACAACACCGACTTCAAGGAGGTCAACAAATATGGATGAGTTAGAAAAAACTTATCTTAGTTAGGTTTCATGAAAAACAGGTGGCTGATGATGTGATTTCTACGACAATAATATGTGAGAAAGCCAATGTCCTCCACAATGATTTAGTGAAAAGCTTGATACTAGTTCTAATAGGAGAAGTTTAAAGGTTTGTAGGGGTAGGTTTGAGAACTTTAAGAAAAGGACTGGGATCCATAGAGTTTATATAGATTATTCAGTTTCTATTGTCCTAAAGGGAAACATTTGTCTTGGAACTCAAATGGTAACCCAAACAGGGTTCTGGAATGGATTAAATTCAGATTCCTAGGTTCTCTGTATTTCCTATGTTTCTGATATATTAAGTGTTATCCACAAATTATATTAATGCTGAGAGGGAGTGGTGTTAGATTACAGGATTTTGTAATATTTTGGGTCTCAATAAAAGCATAAATTTAAGTACAGAAGATTTATGATCATCTTAGAATCTAAAATCATTTTCATGCCTACAATATATTTTGGTGTGCTTACAGATCCATGAGACGACATATTTAAAAAAATCTTTTCTTACTCATATAGTGAATTTTACACCATAGTTATTTTACATGTGTCTGGCTGATTCTGAAACTAATAATTTTTTAATCTTTTGATGCTGGTGTTTTTTTAAATTAAAAAAAGTTTTGTCAGAATTTTAAAAACTCCATTTGCAAATTAGAATATATGCTGAATTCTTTTTCTTTTTGTGATTGCATTATAATTAGTTAAAGATAAAATTGATATATGGTTGTAATAAAAGTATTCATTAAACAGAAAAAAATAATTTTGTTTGATTTTGTTGATTGTAAATTAAATATTTTTATTATAAAAAGTGGTCAAAATGTTCTTTTTATATACCTGTATTAAAACTATATATTTTAAACTCATTTGTGTGTATGTATGGGGAATGGGAGTTTAAAAAAAGTACTGGAGGCTGGAGGGGGGGGGGGAGGCAAAAATATTAGGATTGTTTTTTTTTAAACTTAATATATGGAAAGCCATAGAGATAAAATGATTCAATATTAGTAAAAGTGTAACTATCAAAATAATTAATTGACTTAATAAAATGTTGTTTTTTTTAAAAATGATTAAAATCACTTTATATCGTTCTATTATTTTTGCAATATCATCATCATCAGCTAAATCCTTTTTCAACATTATAATGAAGTTTTTTTCTTTTTCCTTAAAAATTATTAAGTCATTATATTTAAACATTAAAACAGGTACATTTCTAAACCCACTTCAACAGAAATAACTATGGCATTGAAAGTTAATTCAACAACTGTGTGGTTTTTTTTACTTTGGTTGAAGAGTGAATATATTATTTATATCATTTATATCATTTATCATAACTCACGTAAGGTGACCATCTTGCATTGTTATTTAAGCAAATTTTAATAAAAATTTTTTAAATTGTAGGTCAGGAACCCTTCGATTGATGTTGCTTTTTTGATCAATAGCGAAAAATCAGTGCATGAAGAACTTACTCTTACTAAAAGGCTTTGGGATGCTGGTGTAAAAACAACAATCTTGGATAAGGTAAATGTTGGCAATAATATAAGAATGATCTCTCTTTCTCCTCTCCCTCAACCAAAGATATTTATATATAAAAATATAATAAAAATGTTTTTAAAACAATGCTTAGATAAATTTCATGACTATAATCAATTGATCCATTTCTCAGTTCTAAACTCCTATTAATAATTTTCCAATTTAAATTTTGTGTCAACTTGAGATGCATATCCTCTCCTACTAAAAAGGATTAATGGATTGTCACTTGATTTTAGCAGTCTACAAAAAAATGATGTTAGTCCTATTTTTGGTGATTATCATCAGTCATCAGTAAGCCCCTTTAAAAAAATGGCCCATACTTAACTTCATACTTTTGATTCACAACACTAAAACTTTTTGAACTTACATAATTAAAGCAAGATATTTCTTTTTTTTAAACATAATGTCTCACTTCCAATGCAGTTAATATGAAACTTTTAGTATTATGCATTGGCTGCCCAAGTGGGAAGAGTACACACAAATGTTACATAAATTAGGCCCCCAGTGTTACGTTATACGTTAGATTGTACTACTACTAGGGGGTATGACTAGGGGTATGTTTCAATCTATTATTTAACTATTCTAAGCTAAAACCACTCCACTCACACTAACATTCAATGGCACTCTCTCACTCGCTCACTTCTATTAATACAATCACTGTATGACTATAAGAACGCAGGTGGTTCAGCCCACGAATAATAAATATTTAATTACAAGTAAAAAAAGAACTAAATGCATACATGGTATTACATATAACATAAACATGTAAGAACATTAGGTATACTGTCTAATACTCATTGCTTTGTACTAAGTTACGACTGGCTGGTTATCTTGTCCTCAGGTAGGCCCCAAATCAAACACAGCAGCTGTAGTCTGTTTGCCTTCCCTCTTGCTGGTCACTGTGCGGTCTGGGATGTAATAGGTGTAGACTCTAACACTCTAACAGTGGGCATATGTGACCTGTGCTGCTGGTGGGAGTTTAGGGTTATCTCCTGTAAGCCCAATCTTAAAAAATATTTGGCATCCTTCTGTCTTCGCGAGACGATGGAGTAGCTATGTACACTTCAACTAATGGCTAACTAGGCCAATCCTGGAATGGTAATCTTGACTGCATTTCTTGCAGGAGAATATTGACTCATGGTTAGATTTGGCCTTCCGTATTGTTCTTTTTGTTGCAAGGGCTTCATTTTACGCATCTTCTGCCCTTTTTACTCTTTCATACACTGCTGTTTGCCAGCTGGAACGTTGTTCAGCAATGATCTCCCATTCGTTGATTGCAATATTGGCTTCACTCATGCTCCTTTTGCAAACATTCATAAATCTCAGGTGTGGCCATCCAATAAGTCTTGACCCTTGTGCCAACTCTCCATACAGCAGCATCTTTGGAATATGGCCTTCCTCCATTCTACTTACATGGCCTAACCAGTGAAGGCACCTCTTGCTAAGAGATGCTTCTTGCATCATATTTGTTTTCTATAGACTAATTGACAGTCCAAACTCTTTACAAGTGTGTGACAGGCGATTAACTAGCGCTTAAGACCTTCTTCTGTGTGCGATGTTAAGGCGGCATATTTAAAAAATATAATTAATTAATTTGCTTTCAGATAGAATCACCAGGCTTAACATGTTTTCGAGAATGCATGAAGAAAAACATTTTTACAATCTTGCAGTTAGAAAAGCCAGGCATTGTTGAGGTAAATATATTCATTTAATGGCCTAATTGATAACTATGTTCAATCAGGTAAGATACAAAATATTTATAAAAAGTTTATCAAGTTTAATTAGCCTTTTTCTCATCTAGTTAATTTTATTGTAATAGCTTATTGTTGGATGTATTAGGATTAGGGGCCATCCCTAATTTTATATTTTAAAAAAAACTCCATGCCCCATGCATAATTACAATAAAATTTGTTGATTAAAGGGCGAAGTTTTGCAGCAGTGGTACAAATATTTTTACAGCAAAAAAATACTGCTTTCAATTTTTTGTTTTTTTCCAATTAATTTAGGGGTGTTTCTAGATTTCATAACTTTATGATTCATACACATGTTGGCATTTATCAAGACTACTCTTCTATCTTCATTTTTGTATGCACACATATCCATATTGTCCTTAAATAACGATTTACCTGTACTCTCCTCCCCCACCTTGGTATGTAAATAATTTGTTGATGACTCCATAGAATAAAGCTCTATTATTTTAAAATATTGCATTTTATGGACCCATTTAAAATGATATCTAAAAAAATTACTAAAAAATTGCCACAAAAGAAAAAAGACTTTTAAAAAAGGTATTTCAATATATTACTGACAAGATTCAAACATTTCATTTACAAATGAAAACAAGTAGGCACCTAACCAATTTTTTTTTCTACATCTAAATTTCTATAACATAAAACATTGAGATAATATGCATTTCATATGGTTTAAAACTCAACATCCTCAATGGCGCTATGTCTCACTTCATGCATAAATGATTACTAGTCTTGTAATTCACTCTATTTTGTTCTTCTTTAAAGGGTTTCTGGTTCCTAAGTGTTTCTTTTTATTGCTAAGATGTGCAGTTGCCTGCTACAAACCTTTCCTTACTGTCAGTCATTATTTCATTTTGCTCATTGATGGTCCTGGGATTTTAAATGTGCCCACAATAAAATAATGAACATTCTGTTGATTTTTACTTACAACAAATATAGTTTGTAGGCTGTCACAAAATTTGTGCTGACTTATTGACTTTTAAGGTTATTTTCACTTTTGAAATTTTGTTTGTTTTATTCTATTAGGTGAGGTCACTTTTTTTTGGATTTCGAGGATGGCCAGTGTTGTCTGTGCCGGCTAATAATCTGATTATGTATTTAAAACAAAGGAAAGAAGAGGAGGAAAAAAACCCTAATATTTCATTGTTAAAATCCTTTGTACTAGATATGGCCAGTTAGAAAATGGCACCTCTGGTAAGCACTTACATGTTAACATTTAATTTGATTGCCCAAATTTACAATTCAAACAACTAATTTAGCCTAAATCAACCTTATCATAATATACCAATAAAAAATACAAGTCCAGCTAAATGTCAACTTTTTATTGACACTGTATTACATGCAAATGACTTAGAAATCAAATATTAAAATTTTAATCAGCAAAATGAATTCATATAACAGTAAAACTGCAAATTTGTTGAAATGAAAATTGGTCATTTAGGTAATTTGATTGTTTTTCTTCTGTTTCTACTATCAGCCCAGCAAGATGACACTTGACCCATTGAGTTTCTAAAATATGACAGCATTTGATGAACTTCAAAAATCCTCTCAGATCTAACAGTAAGAACAAGCAATACTTAAATCTAGCAAATGCTGAAGAGTTATGTGAATATTTCTTAGGGAAGGTGATATCATATCTATATTGAAACATACATTGCATGGGAAATACATTCAGTTACACTCTTCTACTTCTAGTATTGTGTGCTTAAGTTAAAAATGTAGGACTATCATGGACATGGTTGGTTTGTCAATAATTTCCAGTAATGCCACTTAACATTATTTTGTTAAATAACTGCTGTAATTTTTTTGTATAATTTTTATAGACTAATGTTTGTATTGATATTGCTTGTTATTGAAGCTATTTTAGTTTTAGATCCTTATATAAATTAAGGTAAATGCAAAGAAATTGCGCCATGTTTCTTCCCATGGCAACCATCTTGGTTGACATGACCCATGAAAGGTCATGGATCGTGTCAACCAAGATTGCGTCTGAGAACAAAAAAAAAGTAGTGAAAACACACGTGGGGTAAAAAAAAAAAGGAAAAAGAAGGGTGAAAATTTGTTATTTCAAATAATTACCAAAAGACAGGAAAATGCAATTTAACAATAAAAAATTTAATAAAAAAAAAAAAAAAAAAAAAAAAAAAAAAATAAAAAAAAAAAAAATAAAAAAAAAAAAAAAAAAAAAAAAAAAGGAAATCAATGATAGTTTTTAAAAAGTTCGTTTTAAAAAAAAAAATGTAAACTAAAGGTGAAAAAAAATTTTTTTTTTTTTTAAAAGTGAAAAATTCAACAAATTACAAATTTAAAAAGGAAAAAAAAATGAGCAAAAAAAAATTCAAATTTAATGAAGTAAAATCATGTGATAAATAATTTTAGTGGTTGATGGCCACCATCCCTAAACCTAACCTGAACCCTACACCTAATCCTGAACCCTAAATATATCCCTAAACCTAACCTAAAACCTAACCTGAACCCTAAATCCATCCCTAAACCTAACCTGAACCCTAATACTAAACCTAACTTGAACCCTAAATCGAACCCAGAAAGCTTAATCTCCTAAGCCTAAACCTCAAACTCAAGTAAAAAACATGCAGGCTACAGTTACTCACAGAAATGAAACTGTAAAAATGAAGAAATACAAAATAATAGTAACATAATGAAACCCCAACTTACAGTTTGATGGAATACTCTTTTACACACTTTATTTCATGTTCCAACGAAATTAAAATCCAAAACTTATAGATAATCAATAAAATACAATATCAAAGCCCTTACCAAAATTGTATGGGCTGCAGTAGGTAGCACAGTGACATAACATCATTTTTAATCACTCCTTTTTCTATATCTGCATAATTTTAAAGTACCTGATTAAAAAATTAATTTCTATACTTTTCATTAACATTTCGAACATTCTAAAATTTCCACACAAAATGGCAAGTAATTGTTGACATAATATTTAACTTTTATTTTAATATCCATTAATTATTCACATGAACTTTTCTAGCAACAGTTAAATGGTGAAATATTCCTTCTTCCAAGGAATTTACCGTAAATTTTTAACGAAATAAATAAAAATTTTATGTTTATTTAAAGAATAATCATTTTATTTTGTCATTTATATGAAAATAAACTCAGAAAACGACCAAAAAAACCAATATTTAATAAAACATTCCTCCTGCATATTAATACTTTAAATAAAAAAATAATGATCTCAATTATAAACAAAGGGGAATAAGTCATGCCAGAATCTTAAATAAACAGGTAAATAACGTCATGGCACATTCTCTTTGCATGGACCTAAATTAATGTTAATAAAAAGTACAACTATTTAGTAATTAATATAATGATATATTGTACAGTTTTGAGTGAGGCCATATTAATATGCTCTACATTCTACAGACTATTTTTAAATTGGAGATTCTATTCAAAAAAAGTTAGGTTCACATTTTGGTATTTATCCAATTTAAAAAAAAAAAAAAGCTTCTACTGATTAAGTATTGACCTAAAGGTACTTAATATTCTACTTTTCAATCCCCATGTTCCTAAAGGTTCACATAATGTCAAAATAAAAATCTATTTTTGTTTAAATTTGCTCCTAGCTTAACCCCACTCTAACTTTTGGAATTAACACATTTTCTGGGCCATATTGGTGATCCAAATGCCAAGGATAGTTCAAGGATAGAGCTAATATATGAGATGTCAAAACTTAGTTTATTATGGAAAAATCAACCACACAATTTTTGTTATTAAAATCTAGTCATTATAAGATATAACCAAAGCTTGATATAAGTTGAATGCAACCAACTATTTTTTTCTAACTTTTGTTTAATTCTAAACAATTTCAGTGAACAAAATTTTTTATTATAAATAGATTGTGACAAGTAAAAACTATTACATGTCCTGTGAATTTTATGACAAAAGCTTTATTAGTTTAATAGTTATTTATGTTTTTTTTATGTTATTAAATTAATTAGTTTAATCCAATTTCTGAAATTTTTCCGAATTTTTCCTGTATTTGACTTGTAGCTCCATGATACTTTTGCTATTTTTACAAAAATCATGTTTCTTGAAATCAATATGTCTATTAAACAGTTGTTTTTAATTTTGTACAAAAAATTTTTATGAGCTCTGAAAGTTCTGTTGGGACAATCTGAAAGTTCTGTTGTGACAATCCCATAATTAAAAGGAAAAAGAGATAAAGAAAATATTTTTCAAAGAGCCCTAAAGACAATTGTACATTATCCGTTAATTAGGATAAATGTAAACCCTATCTATAGAGGCAACATGTATATATTAAATTTTACTATAGCGGCTCTCAACATTTGGGTTGCAACCCCTGGCGGGTCACTTCAAAATATTCCAGGTGTCACTTGAGAACTTTAGAAATTTGAGGATTTTGTCGGTAAAAATTAACTAAATATGTGCAATTTCATTTTATTTGTTCCACCTTTCATTAAAAAGTTTACAGGAATCGCCTACTATCTAGTTTAAGTTGTCACTTCACTTTGACTACACAACAACTGTATCATTTTTTTAAAAAGCAACAAAAATATTATTCATTCAGTAGATTCAGCCATTCTCTCAATTTACAAATTCTGACAATTTATTTTCATTTGTTTATAGATATAAGTTTTGTTTTCTGTTAGAGCCTTAAGTTTAAACTTGCTAGCTTCCACCAGCATTTTGTTACTTTTAATTGTTGATCATTGGCTACAATAAACATTTCAAATTGAAAATTTAAAAAAAAAACATGTTATCGCCTGTGTGTTGAATTTATTTTACTCCAACATAGAGCTTAAGTTTCCACCACTTGTCTCCCCATTTTTTTTTTTTGATATTGACTTGTGTAGCACTGTACCATAGCCCAGGCCTCCCTTAACAACCTTTTCTTGTTTACTACCTTATTTGTTCTAAAGAATGCTATCGTGGATGCAGTTTGTAGAATTTCTTTTCTGGAGGGTTTCAAATCCCTCCCTATAAATAAGCCTGCAGCTTTCCCAGCTGGAAGATATTTTTGCTAGATTTCCTAGCTATTTACAAGACTTAATGCAATTATAAGAGCCTTACAAGATGTGCTCTCTGTGTGTGTGGGTAATACTGGGTAAGTATTAATATTTTTATCTTTTGAGGATTAAACCTTGTCAGGGGTATGGGGGTCCAAATTTAATTTGTTGCGAAATGAGTATACTTCAATTATGAAAAAAAAAAATGATATGTACTATTAGGTTTCAACTTCACAACTTGGTAATGTTAAAATGTTATCAAGGGGTCAGGGCACTAAGAAGGTTGAGAACCGCTGGTATAAGTGACTATCAGTGACGAAACAAAAAGAGATAAAATTGATAATATACACCCAAAAGCAGTGACGTAGCTATAATTAGTGTCCACTGGGGCGGGCCAGTATTTTTTGCCAACCCCTTCCATGAACCCCCCCCCCCCCCCTTCCTTTCAGTTGGCCCAAAATGCCCCCCCCCCAACTAAATTTTTTTTAAAAAAAGAGCCTCCCTTGTCGTAAAAAGAGAAAAAAGTGATAATACACACCCAAAAGCAGTGACGTATCTATAATTAGTGTCCACTGGGGCGGGCCAGTATTTTTTCCCCACCCCTTCCATGAACCCCCCCCCCCCCCCTTCCTTGCAGTTGGCCGAAAATGCCGCCCCTCAAGCTAAATTATTTTTAAAAAAAGAGCCTCCCTTGTCGGACCACAGCCTCTTCCTGCGCCACTCCCTAAAAGTAACCTTATGCACCTACTACTTTAAATAATAGTAATCCAACTGTAGTATAATACACACGTTTTTACCGGTGGGGGTGGGGTGGAGTCAAAGAGGGCGACAGACCCAGGAGGCATTGTTACTGTGTTAATTACGACATATACGTGTGAGGGTTACATTTTGAAAGTTCTCCCCGGGCCGCATTTAGTTGATTTAGCCCGGATAGTAAATACACTGTTAACCACAACTGTTACAGCCATGTGCTGAATAAAAAATACCGTAATAAATGTATTGGCGATTTCATCGACCCAATCAGGTTAACACCCGATACAAGCGATGATTGGGTCATGGCTTACTTACACTGACGCTACCATCTTGGTGAATAACATCAAACTGATGTTGCATTAGCTCATCACCAACACGACGCACTGCGACTGTGTATGGTGAGTAGAGAGCGTTATGCTATAATATATAGTGTAAACTATGTGTACCGTCTTTAAGGCAGCCTTCGTTTTTATAATGAAAAAATAACGCTAGAAACAGAAGACATGACCCGGTGTTAAGGGGGGTAGTATTGGAAGTCGCATATCATGTTGCGTTACTATCTACCTTGTATTTCTAAGTCATACTTTTATATGTTCCGGAGTTTGATTTTTTGAATAAACGTAACAATACTTTTTTTTCAGAACCACAATATCTAAAAACCTAGTTTTACGTTTGTAATTTAATCGGGTTGTAGTGCATTGTATCTTTAAAAAATAATTAATTACCCTTTCCCACGCTCATCAAATGCACATTTAGGAAATCGGAAACAGTAAATCAGTATTGCATTATTTGTTTAAAGATGTTTCTATTTATAAATGTTTACGTTCTGGTTATGAGAAATCGGTATCTTCTACATAATGTAGGCCTACCTAATCTTTCCCCACGCCCCTTAAATATAAAGATTTTTTTTCTTTCGAAAAACAATTTTCAAAGTAAAAGAAAAAAAGGAATAAAATATATTTACTTAATTTAAATGAAAATCTATTTACCAAATTAAATTTAAATAGCAGTAACATTATTGGATATTAAGATGTTGGTATCTTCATTACCCACTCATTTGCCTCTCTCAGGCGGGGGCCTGTCTTCTCTGTCTCATGGGCCGTCCTGTGCATGTATGTGCTCATTAGTTGACCATATGTCACAAAATGGCTGACCGCACATCGCAGCGCAGATGATAGTAAATCTCGACAAGTCGATAATCCCCAACTGCGAGGATTACATTATTCCAGCAACTATTGTCCTCTATCGGAACTTGCCCCATAGTTTACAGGTGTGATGTCATGAAATGGTCAACAAATTGATGAAATGGTCACAACTCATTGAAACTCAATAGTCCTCCTCCAACGTGCCGCCCAGGGCTGTCGCCCCTTCATCACCCCTGGGTTCACGATTGGTGACTGGTAACAATCTCCCCCTCTCCCCCCCCCCCCCAAGTCTATCGGGACGCCTAAATGTCCCATTTCTAAAAAAAAAACACATTTTCAAATCACTAATAACGTCTCATTGGAGATCGCGTCGGTGGGTCGTTGAGCGCGAGCTCATAATACTCGCCCCCCCCCCCCGAACACCCCCACACGGGCCGAAGCCGGGTCTCCCCGCCGCCAGACCGTGCGGAAGCAAGTCGGGAGCCCCTCCTTTGTACCGGAGGACCTCCCCCCACCGCCCAGGGAGTAGTCCGGTCGGGACGTAGCGGGGACGGAACGGTCGCCTAGGAGCGGCTTTCTCAGGGCCGCGTAGCTTAAATCACCGGCAAGGGTTTTGACCCCACCCAGGCCTCATATCCATTATCGGCAACAAGTAATCATGTTATTGCGTTACTTCCGTTGCGTTGGAAGTCATGCAAGGGGCCGGGGGTCTTTTAGCTTCAGGAGGAAACCTCCCTACTGGTCTGCCACGCCACGAAGAGGCAAGACCCCCATGTGACACCACCAATTTGGATAATTATCCAAATTATCCTAATTTATAATTAATATTTTCTTTTTAAAATTATTTTTTCTTTGTCTCGTAATTGAACTTATTGCTGTCAGTCAAAAAAGTAAAATTAAATTAAAATATCATAATTTCATAAAATGTATAATCGAAAAACGCCACTAATATGTAATTATAATGTTTTCAAACAGCTATACAATTTTTAATCAATATAGTTGGAGATGTTCAATTATTTAATTTAAATAGCTTGCAGCCTCCAGTAGGTTGTAAAAAGGAATATCGACGAAGAGTTGATCAACAGCATAATATTCTTCATTTATATATATATATTTAAGAATACGTGAATTCAGTATTTTAATTTTTTAAGCAACTTTTTAGAAAATCTTGTTTTTATGAAGCATTTTTATACTGTTTTATTTTGTACTTTCTAGTCAAAGTGTACAAAAGTTTCCGCTCAAGTGAAGATCGGGAAGTGGGTCAAAATTGAGATACAAAATAGGGCCCCGACAAAAACGCAAGTTAAATAAAAGCCTGGACAAACAACTGGCTGGTGATGTGATTTCGGAGAGTAATAATTTGTCAGCCAAGATGCTCTCCCACCCTCATGGTTTAGTGCTTAAATGGAGGCGTTTAAGGCCATTAGGGGGTGGTTCGAGAACTTCAAGAATATGACCGTGACCCATAGAGTTTGTGGGACCCATGAACGGATTAACCCTGTTTATAATATTTAAAAGAGAAAAAAAATGTCTTGGAACTCGAACATGGTTCTGGAACGGATTAATTTCGGATTCCGGGGCCCCACTATGGAAAATTTATGGCCTATATATAATTTATTGTATTATTTTCATTTGGGGAAAAAGATAGAGTCATTGTATTTGCAAAATTGTGCCTTATTTAGAACTTATGAAACATTAAATTCTATTTTTGGGCATAGCTTTATGTTCCACTATGGCCCCTGGCAAACACTTTATAACAGGCGTGCGCTGCATCTGCTGGGCGTCATCACCGTAGATCAGACTTCCTGTGTGGATGTCTGGGCAGGGTTTCTTTCAGCTATATCTCCGGAAGGGCACCGCCCCCCACCCCCCGGGGAAAGTTAAGTGCCCCCCCGAGCAAAAATATGTCCAACAATAAATCAACTGGGAAAAATCTGAAGTCCCCCCGGGGGGGGGGGAATTTCTGAAGTAATCACTGCGTCTGGGGTGTTCCCAACCCCTCCACTCTCTAGTGTTGGTCATTGGGCTAGCAAGTTCACTGCTGTCTCTGGCAGCTGTCCTCTATGACGATTTAGAACGACTAAAATGCACTATGAAACCTTTTATAAAGTAGGCCTAAAGTTTTATTTTCAAACCAACAAATGAGCACACGTAGGTCAAATCAAAGTGTTTTAATCAAGAGAAGGCTAACCGGAATATATGCGCATGGGCCCTTTGTTCTTTATAAAGCCTAGTTGATGTTTGTTTGTAGATGGTTCGATCAATCATAAGAAAACCAAACAATTAATCGAAGCCAAATTTGACATGACCATCTCTTCTGACCTACGGATGGTTCCTGGAAAATATTATCATAATCTCCTTATCTCAAAAAAATGTAATAAAAAAAAATTCTTAAAATTCTTGGTGCACGCATTTTAAATAAAGCTTTTTACAATGTGCCTGCAAAAATTTGTACATTGGAATTATCACATGGTTAAGGGGCGTGCATAAAGTGTGTCTAGGGGCTTACAGTCGTGGGTATCCTTTTGATTAATTTGTATTAACCACTTTATAATGTAGATGTGTGTGTGGAAGGGAGAATCATAAATTTTTCATTTAGCCCCAAATCAGCATTTAGTAAAAAAATACGTCACTGAATGGGTGGATGCATTTAATGAGGATAGCAACTTCTCAAAGATATCATTTTTTACACACGGAACAATCTCAGGCCACAGAATTACACTTTTTCAAAACGTTATAATCTTTTCATAAAAGGTAAAGTAGGATATTCGAGAAATGTGCTTTAAAACATTCGACCTTAGCCCAGAAATTTAGTTTCATTCCTACGAATTAAGCAGAAATGCGATTCTGTATTGTATTGCCTTACAATCCTACATAAATTAAAATATAATGATTTAGGTCAATAAGTAGTGACGTAGCTAAAGTGTGCGGACCGCACCGGGTGATATCATTTCAAAGGGTGACACCTAACTAAACAATTATATTTGTACATTTGCAGAGCACACACTGCTTTGTCTAACCGAATTACATGAAAGGTTAACCAATCACACGTAAATTTTCCACACATGCAACCAATCCAAATGCGTGCTTTATTGAAAGTTCAAGGTTTATGCGTCAGAAAAGAGGTGACCCTTTGATTAGCTCAGAAAATCGCCGTTTCGACCATGATTCAACACCAATTGAAGTGGTCGGTAACTTTCTTAATTAAGTGACACTGTTTTGCCGAAAATGCTTTATGTACTCTTGAGAGAATATTTTCCATCTTTGCTGCATCCACTCATCAATAGGATGTTTCAATTGAACACACTTGAATGTCGGTGAAAAGTCTGTCAAAAACATGTTAGAGTACTCATCATGCTGCTGAAAGATACGTTTGATGAATGTGTGGCGCCAAAAAAAAAAAAAAAGCTCTAAGTGATCCTCTTGAAAATTTGGATACTAGAGGTACAGCACAAGGTCTTTTACATGCTGTCTGTGATTTCATGATTATCTTCTAACTTTACCTTATTGCTGATCTACTTGAAGAAGTTAATCTTACACAGCAGTATCTGCAGGCAGACTAGTAAAGGCTTTACTCTTGACAAAGTGGTGAACAACCTAAGAGGCCTTAAGATTGTTATTGCACGAGAAGTGCTGTCACTTAGTAGAATATGCTATTTCAAAGGCATAGAAAAGATGGAATTTCGGTAGAGAGGATTAAGGTTTAAGAAGAGAATGGCAGGAGAACAATTAATAGATGCTTGACTCTCTCTACGAGAAGAAAACAGTAGGGAGATGCTGGAGTGTATTGAACTCCAGATCAGATCATCAGCGACCAAGAAAGTAGCAGATATGTTTCAGGCTGTTTAACCCAAGGGTCTACTATCGCCCACAGAAGAAGAGTTATTATTTATTTATTTATTTATTTAGGCATTTTTATATAGCGCTTACCTTAAAGCTCTAAGCGCTTTACAATTATTAAAAACATGTAAACTAACTAAAATAAAAATGAGACACTAGGATAGTAACTACTATACTATAGAAACAATTAAAATGGCTATAAAACGAGGACTTTTTGGCACGTTTTATTAAAAAAAAAACAAAAAAACAATCAAACTGATTTTGAAATATAAAGCGGCTTTGTTTTTAGTTGACTAAAAAAAGCGTAGTAATTTAAAACACTTCAATATGGCTAGTCATTTCATGGCGGGAATCTATAAATAAAACTGCAGTAATCACCCGGGTACTCGGCGCAACAAAATGTCACCACTGTTTAGTACAACTATGTTAGCGAAGAGTCTCTGAACCTAAATCAAAACTTGTTTACAACTATAATACTTTACGAAATATTCTACACACATATTTTCTACTGCTATTGCTGTATTCAAAGAAACACATTTTGTGAAATGGGACGTAATTGCGCTTACGGCCCATGTAAGACTGACTCAAGATACAAGGATCGTCTGCAAATGCAGGTTGTTAGGTTTCTGTCATTTCCTAAAACTCACAAAGATTTTTTAAAAATTTAAAATATGGGTTAGGATTCACAAAGAAAGAGATATGAGACAATGAAGAGATATGAGACAATGAAGAGATATGAGACAATGAAGAGATATGAGACAATGAAGAGATATGAGACAATGAAGAGATATGAGACAATGAAGAGATATGAGACAATGAAGAGATATGAGACAATGAAGAGATATGAGACAATGAAGAGATATGAGACAATGAAGAGATATGAGACAATCAAGAGATATGAGACAATGAAGAGATATGAGACAATGAAGAGATATGAGACAATGAAGAGATATGAGACAATGAAGAGATATGAGACAATGAAGAGATATGAGACAGTGAAGAGATATGAGACAATGAAGAGATATACAATTCTTCTTTTAAGAAATATTGATCCGACGTTCTAGGAATAGTAACTTTACATAGTGCGCTCTGGCGATTTCGGTTCTTAACAATGACAAACTCAATTAAAGAATTTAAGCAGCATTCTTCTCGCTTCTGAAAAAGTCAGTGATCTACAATTAATTAACATGCTTGATTCATTGACTTCACTTCATATGTACTTCACTTCAATTCATCTTTAGGGGTAGAGAAATCGATGTCTAGCTCCGTAAGAGTACTTAGCACCCTTTTCCTTGATTACTAAAGATCGATTTTTACCTTTGAAAAAAGTATGTTATCTGGAGCTAACATGTTGAGGGATCCACATTGTGTATGAAAGAACACATGTGGAGTAATGATATTTGAATACTTTATCTAGGAAAGTATCGCTTATTACCTGATGGCAGATACGTGGACGAATTTGGAAACGAAGGTAAAACGTCATTATTGTGATGATGCCTTTTTAAAAAAAATCTTGTTAGAACAAAGCAAACGATATGAATGTTACGTTAAATGTTGTATTACGCTAACACATTTCATATTTATGAGCATGTAGCTACAACATTACACTTAGCTCGAGACATAAAGGGTAATAGCTTTATTATATATATGGCTTATTAATAGCTGGTGGTCTGGAGTTCGATCCTAACCAAAGCCAAAACAAGAAAGAAAAAACAACCAAAAAAAACAAAAAAAACAACAAAGAAACAAACAAACAAACACTCCAAGCATCCCGGGGTGGATGGGACTCGTTGGATGGCAAATCATCTAAGAGAAGGCCAACTCTGAATTCAAACCAAGAGCCAGAATGATCAATAAATTGATCGTGGGCCCTCAAACAAAGAAGAAAAAAAAGATTGATTGTAATCTTTGCTTAGTCATATCGATAACCGGTTTCACCAGAAAGGAAAGACACTTTTCAAAAGCATCGCACACAGACGTGGGAACATGGCAGTGCGAAAGTTTTGGGGGTTAAGTCCAAACTGGGCGCAGGGGGACAGCGGACGCGGGCGCTGCACCGCAGAGGTCGCTAGAATCAGAACAAAAAATCCCAGTACGAAAACAATTACTTTTGTTTATTTAATGCTTAAGCAACTCTTCAGGATTTTCCTAGGTGAAACTTTTCCGGAGAAACACACAACGCTGATTGACTATTTATAATCCCACACTGTATGTTTTGAGGAAGGTAAAATGTGGCATAAATTTATCTCCCTTGTTGTATTGACAGCAAGATGTTCGCGTACTTGTGACGAATATATACAAAAGTAGTTCTGTTGTCTAATTATCAATGACAAGCGTGCCCAAACAAAAAAAAAAGGGTTTCATTACACAACAGCTAAACACTAAGTAAGTCGCATAAATCACTTATACAATTTAAGCGAGCAATGGGGGTGGGGGTTGTACATTTGACAACACATACTAATAACGTACTTTAAACAATCCAAATTCATCTTCTCATATGTACATTTGACAACACATACTAATAACTTACTTTAAACAATCCAAATTCATCTTCTCATATGTACATTTGACAACACATACTAATAACGTACTTTAAACAATCCAAATTCATCTTCCCAGCCCCCCTCCGGGAGGGGGAGGGGGAGGCCCTTAAAGGCTCTCATATTATTTGTTCTAATGTCACACCCGCTTTTACAAGGCAGATTTATTTCACCCACGATTTCAGGGGGTGGTGTTGGGGGGAGCGGGGGTGGGGCTGAAAGTTTGAGAGAATGTGTTATCAGCGGCATTGAGTCTATATGCCAAGTTTCGGCTTGATTTGTTGATGGGAAGTGGGTCAATTAGCCGTCTAAAGATTTTGCCAGCGACCCTCGAAAAAAAGGGAATGTAATATAAAGCTTTTTTAATTTTTTTCTTTTTTTTAAAGAAAGAACTAACCCGGTATGATGTTGTCTCTACTTAGTTTCTGAAGAGGAAGTCCTGAGGTACTACAGAGATGGGGATGTACCCAGAATCGATCCCAGGGCCTACTCTCTGGCCAATGCGTTGTACAGTCTGAGCGCTGAGGTAGTTGCGTAAGGCCTTTTTAAAGGGACAAGAAATAATAGTCAAGTAACAGCTGATATTAATATAAAGTTTTTTTCTAAAATGAAAATAACGTTGAAACTTATTATCTTTAACTCATCCAAGAATGACCCTGATTGCTGGAAGATTCAATTTTAAGTAAAACGTCAACATTTTTCCTCACAATGAATTTGAATATATATATATATATAATCATATATATTTATATATACTTTATATAAAACATCTTTTCCACGTGAAAAGCACGCATAATAACGTAATACATAGCTTTAAAGAATAAATTCAACAGAAGTTTTAAATGAAAAATACACTAGTATTATTTCAATTGTATAAGTGAATTAAGATTTTATACAATAGAACGTAGCACAACTTAGGGTTTTTATACCTTGACATGGCACTATATTTTAAATACATTAAATGGTTAATTTTCAAATAATGTGTCACATTGGGGGAAAATAATAGACTCAACACATGACATTCTACATGACAAACATTTTCGCAGCATTAATTTCCAGAGATATATTTTTAATTTGTTTGATTATCTATTCAAATCCCTTTGTATTACTTACAGTTATGGTCAGGGCATCGCAACACAAAAAAAAAAAAAAAAAGTTGGAGAGTGGTAGTGTTTGGAGGGTTAACGGGTCGCCTTTGCCGGGATACATCTTTCAGGGCGCCAACATTAGACTTTTTCTTGCAAAAATGTGTTTTCATTTAAACATTTTTTATTAAAATAAACCTAAATTCAGGTTTCACCAAGGGCCCCGTTTTTTTCTCAGTATGACCCTGATTAGGATAAGCTTAATCTTGAAATATTCAGTGTTCCTAAAAAGTGATAAACTGCAACGTTAAAAAAAGTAATGTTAAAAAAAAATCATAACACTGTCATCACGATGAAGCCCAGCGCTCCTGCAAGGCCGAGGCGCGCCAGCAAACATCACGCCAAGAGTCTGGACAGAGTTGGAGAAATCGGTCCGGTGAATTTCGGGGAGAAGAAGATGTCCATCTCCTTTGCGAAGACGCCCAAGCCGGCGGCCTCCAAAGTCCACGCTGCAGATCGTAGGCCCCAGTTACTGAGGGCAGATGAGATCGAAGTCTTTTGCGCCGAGGGTTCTGATTTGAACCTTTCGGATGTGAGTATTTTAAGGTTGTAATAATGTAAAAGGACACCTCGTGGCACAGACCATAATAAAACAGGGTTACAGAGGTTTCAGATATGAGAACATTTTTAGAAGGTTTATATGTAATTTAATAATGATGCTGCTAAATGGGGAAAAAGACAACGATTTTAATAACCAATCCTCCCCAGACAGTAGAGCACCTTCTAGCCGAGTGCTCGACATTAGGGACTGGTTTCACTGGGGTGCTCCCAGCAAACCTCGTCGAAAGCCTGATTGACGGTACTTTCCATCAGATGAGGCAGGCCTTTACTTAACTTGCCTGGGAAGAGCAAAGCTCAGTTTATTTACAGTGAATGTAATATTTAAATAATCGATCCTCCAATGCATCGTTTATCACCGAGAAGCCGACGAAGTCTACGTTTAGACACGATCAGAAAGTTGTGTTGCAGAAAATCAAAAGGAAACTTAAATGTAGGCGAACAAAGTCTTAACAATTGTTTTGAAATGTTTCCGGTTATATATGCCAGGTAGACAGTGATTCCACACTGTTTCAAATCTTTGTCATTGTCAATGCCAGGTAGACAGTGAGTCCACACTTTTTCAAATCTTTGTCCTTGTCAATGCCAGGTAGAAAGTGATTCAAAACTGTTTAAAATCTTTGTCCTTCTCAATGCGAGGTAGACAGTGATTCCATTCTGTTTCAAATCTTTGTCATTATCAATGACAATTAGACAGTGATTTTACACTGTTTCAAATCTTTGTCCTTGTCAATGCCAGGTAGACAGTGATTCCACATTGTTTCAAATCTTTGTCCTTGTCAATGCCAGGTAGACAGTGATTCCATACTGTTTCAAATCTTTGTCATTGCCAATGCCAGGTAGACAGTGATTCCACACTGTTTCAAATCTGTGTCCTTGTCAATGCTAGGTAGACAGTGATTCCATACTGTTTCAAATCTTTGTCATTGTCTATGTCAGGTAGAAAGTGATTCCATTCTGTTTCAAATGTTTGCCGTTGTCCATGCCAGGCTGAAAGTGATTCCATACTGTTTCAAATCGACCTCGAGCCGCCACCAGAGCAGAAGAAGAAGAAAAAGAAAAAAAAACGGAGAGATCCTTTATCTACGATCAAGGGCCGTCGCCAGCGGCTTCCTTCCATTTTCCTCAAGACGCGCTACATCAAGTTCAAAGGCTGGGACGTCGGGCTCTTCGCTAAGCCAGACCCGGCGGTACGTCTCCCGGATCTTGTGGATAACGCCGACGCGTTGTTCAAGGTGAGCTGTCTGCCGGTCATGACTAGGTGGGCAAGGTGTCAGGGACATTCTCTTCGTTTGCTTTGGTTGGAATTAAGGTTTCATTGAGGTCGCATGCATCAATGCCATCATTCCAATATAATCCGATTATATACTAGCTCTTAAAACTCTTGACCATTGTTGGAATTCCATTAAAAATAGATATTATTCTAAACTTTATTGACGTAATGTTAACGTTAAAAAGAAAGTCTTTAACAACGCAAACGGACACAAATTTTTATTTATATATATATAAATAGATAGATAGATAGATAGATAGATAGATAGATAGATAGATAGATAGATAGATAGATAGATAGATAGATAGATAGATAGATAGATAGATAGATAGATAGATAGATAGATAGATA
>CAXITT010000104.1:1364373-1403947 GCA_964033795.1 Lymnaea stagnalis | reverse complement strand
ATAGATAGATAGATAGATAGATAGATAGATAGATAGATAGATAGATAGATAGATAGATAGATAGATAGATAGATAGATAGATAGATAGATAGATAGATAGATAGATAGATAGATAGATAGATAGTTTAGACATACATCAAATTAATGTGTGTATATCTCACTGATGCGCTACATTAGCATTTATCGAATTGCGATAAACGTTTATGAGTTGCTACATTTTACCGAATTATTAGGCACATTTTACAACATTCTGTTTTCGGCTATAGGCCTAAATTCTTTTTTTTTTCCTTTCATACCTTCATGAGCTAAATATAATTTTCGTATGCTTTCCTATACCATTCATCCGATTCTGCTAAGATTTTGGTAAATTGTTGTACTCAAGCCAGCAAATTATTATTTTTTTTTTTCCTTATAAGAGCTTTACACCTATATTTTGACACAGAGCTATTGCATGGGTGGAAGGAATTGAATAAAATACAAGCGATATTTCAGTTTGTGTAAGATAATAATAGGGTTTCTGAATGTGTTCAACCATTTTATCAATTGGATGTCTAGGCGGGGGGGGGGGCTGCATTTGAAAAAAACAACAACATTTTGTGAGCTATATAAATATAATTTCAAACAGAGCTGCTGCATGGGTAGATCAATCGCTACAAAGTGTGTAGACTAAATTATGAAAAGCCATGCTTCTCACGTGGACAGCTGTATGTGGCCTTTTCACGCGTCGAAAAATTAAAATTTTTAATTTATTTTTTGTGTACGCACAAGATGGAAAAAAGAAAAACATATTTTCTATGCAAAAATTACTTCAAAAACGTAATTAAAACACAAACACTTTTTTCTTTGACTGGCATTGCAATGCATGCCGGGTTCTTGCTAGTTTTAAAATAAAAAGAGACCAATTTACAATAAAAAAGAGACCAATTTACAATAAAAAAGAGAACAATTTACAATAAAAAAGAGACCAATTTACAATAAAAAAGAGACCAATTTACAATAAAAAAGAGACCAATTTACAATAAAAAAGAGACCAATTTACAATAAAAAAGAGACCAATTTACAATAAAAAAGAGACCAATTTACAATAAAAAAGAGACCAATTTACAATAAAAAAGAGACCAATTTACAATAAAAAAGATACCAATTTACAAAAAAAAAAAGAGACCAATTTACAACAAAAAAAAAGAAATTATTGTAAGGAATATTGGTAGTTCGGATATTGGGCAAGACCGTTTATCCGTAGGTTCTCCTCCTAACACTCAAACTAAACACAAAACAACAACCCAACAATGATTAGTCTAACAGAAGATCTGTACTTGTCCCACACACCAGTACACGTCTCGCCAGAGAAAGTCCTTTGTGTACGATGAAAGCGAAGGCACGGAGGCCAACGGCGACAGCAGGGCCCAGGCGATACAGTACCTGGCCGAGTACGGCATCTGGGAATTACTGGAGGTAACTAGGGACAAACGCCAGGGAGGCAGCTGCTGGCTTCAAAATTTTATGTCCTTTTTCTTTTACGATAATACCTGTGGGGACACTCGAATTATTATGTTTATGTTCCTTACGTTTCTGACCTATACAGTCAAATGTATGGTCAAATATATGTTTATTTTCAATACGTTTCCGTTCTATACAGTCAAATGTATAAAAAAAGATATGTTTATTTTCAATATATTTATGTCCTATACAGTCAAATGTATAAAAAAATGTATGTTTATTTTCCTTAATTTTCTGTCCTATCAATTCAAATGTATGGACAAATATATTATTTTTCTTACATTTCTGTCCTATGCAGACAAATGTATGGACAAGTATATGTTTATTTTCCCTACATTTTCGTCTTATACAGACAAATGTATGGACACATTTATGTTTATTTTCCTTAAGTTTCCGTCCTATTTAGTAAAATGTATGAAAACAATTAGCATTTTAAGAAAAATCATCTTCCTTTCCTTTTTCTTTCATTCCTTTCAGTTCGTGCTGTTCAGTCTGGCCAAGGAGAAACCACAGAACCCTTACGATTTCCTCATTGAACTCCTGCGGGCCATCAGTCGCCTCATGAACTTGCGGAGTAAATCCTACGAAACAATCCAAGAGAGCCTCCTTCGGGCCACGCAGGCCGCCCATTCCCTGGACGATAAGAAGAGCTATCATCCCGGCATCACACCGATGGCGTCCCGGGTGCCGCTGGACGTACACCGCGACGTCTCGCTGTTCCCCTCACCTGTGCCCTCGAAGGTCAGGCTCTCGCCGGTGTTAACCAGGAATATATCTGGAATGGGCAGCGCGAATCCTTGGAGATCACCGACCATGAATCCATCATTGGAGAAAGAGATGGAAGATTAAGTTAGGTTCAAATGCCTACAACAAAAACTGTTTATAGCAATGTTTTAAAAAGTATTCACGTGGCGAAATGATTGCCTTTTTTGTTACAAGAAATGTAAAAAATATAAATCTGCACATGGAAGCTTGATGTCTGAAGCCTTTGGTTACGTAGGTGATTTTGTCATTGAATACATTAAGATATATATATATATATATATATATATAAATATATATATATATATATAGTATATATATATATATATATTTATGTATACATACATACATATATTTAATGATAGTATAAAATAAAGCAAGGATTTGAGATGATAATCGGTGCCAACTGATATAAAAATATATATATATATATATATATATAAATATATATATATATATATAGTATATATATATATATATATATATGTATACATACATACATATATTTAATGATAGTATAAAATAAAGCAAGGATTTGAGATGATAATCGGTGCCAACTGAATAGAATTAATACCTGTGTTATGGAGGTGATGCCAAGGCCATAAGTAAGTGCTAAAGTATAATCGTGTCAAGTGTGATTACGTTATGAAGCAGTTCTTCTTTTTATCTCAGTAACAGTCCGAGAGCAACAATTACGCAAAAGGATATCGGTATACAAGTGCTTAGTTTTGATGTTTTGGCGTCGTAACCTATTTTCGAATGAATTCTAGGAAACTGGTCCAGTCATTAGTGGTAAGGGAAAACGTTTTACCTCCAGGTTGATTCAGATAAAAATCTCAGATTCTTGATCTACTTCCGGATAATTAGGTTTCATAACATAAGTGGCCGGTTTTCATTTTTGACTATAGCTTTACTTGGGAGATCCCACGTCATGTCGTATGTAAGAATGTGGTTACCTTGATGAGATAAGACCTGCTACTAGTTGGCATTTTTAGGGTTTGTTTGAACATTGTATGGCGTCTCCGGGGAATCCATTTAACAATTTGTGATATGTCTTGTGATATTTGTATTCCCAAACGAAGATTACCTATGGAATAAATAAGTTGTTGAGCTTTAAAGAAAATTAAATCAATCACTGTATTACCAACACAACGATACCTACTAAATAAAGATAACGCAATTAGAGAAATCGGCAAACAGAGATAATGACGATGTGCTATAAAAATTTTAAGAATAACAATATGTTAAAATGTTAGTAAGAATAACAATATATTATTTTATGATGGTATGAGAATAAAAATATATTATAGGGACAATTTTAATACAACAGTTTAATTTTTTTACATAATGCGAATATTTAAGGATAACATCGAAGACTAAACTTGGATAAATTAGCGTGATTTTGAAATAATATATGTATCATCTCAGTCCAGATATATTATTATTATTATTATACGTGGTTTTATAAAGCGTTGTATCACGGCCTAGGGCTGCGCTCACCACGCTGTACATACAGTTTAACAAACGTAATACAAAACTTAAAAAAATAATTAACATTCATTGATTAAATACAACAAAGCAAATGTATATTTAAAACTATTTACATGTCAAGCCGTGGTCATATTCATGTATCGGTTTATTATGGACATATAAATAAATCAATTTAGTGTACCCATATACATATATCAGTTCAAATTAAACAGATACAGTACAAAGCAAAACGGCAGACGAGATAAATATAGAACATCGTTAAGGTATATGAAAATATTTAAACATTTGAACAATTTAGATCTATCAGAAAAAAAAAATGCTGTGTTTGGAACACCCTAAATAACTTCGCAAAAGTAAACCTCCATTAAAAGTCTCAATAGAATAGCAAAGATTCTGACCATCCAAACTTGACACGACGCATAAAACCATCTGATCTCATCATACAAGTTTCCGCTTACCGGAAATTTGAGCGAAAGAAATTTCGTCGACGGTAAATTGATCAACGGAAATTTGATCGAACGGAAATTTAGTCGAATCTCGTTTTCAGTTCACAAGTTAAAATTAATCTTTTTGAACGCATTAAACTATGTAGTAAAAAAAATAATGCGTTCAAAAAGAAATTGAAGCAACATTTTAATGTAAAAACGGAGAAAAAAAAGATTCTACCAAATTTCCGTTCGATCCACTTACCGTCGATCAACTTACCGTCGATGGAATTTCCTTTTGATCAAATTTCTGGATACGCACGTTTCGAGTTGGACAGAGATCAAATAACTTTCTTTCTTGAAAGCTCTATGTGTATAGCCCCAGCAGATTTAACTGATCATCGTTTCATTATAAAGAGCGAATATTTACATCATTCGAGCTACTTTGACCATATAAACCGATTATTATGTATTTAGTGTTTATTTTAGTGTTGTTATATACAATTCATACATAAAAGTCGAGCATAGTCAACTCAGTCGATGAAGCTCAAAAATATTTAAAACCAAGAAAATGTAGTTCGCTTGTTACTATTTAACTATTTCAATTGGTGACTATCTAGTTTATTTCTTAATACACCACAATTTTACTTCATGTGGAAAAAAAACAACAACAAAAAACAAACCCATCAAACTAGCGTTTGATATCCTAAAAAATCAGATTAAGCAGACTTGAATTAAAAAGTAAATAAATTATAATTATTTGTGTAAAGATATTAAAGTAGCTTTACGACACGTTATTGAAAAGGAAATTGTGTGTTAAAATAAAATGTTGAAACGTATACATGTATGGCCTGCTTAGAATTATAGAAGATGTTTGAAGGGAAGGATCACAGAGAAGCTTTCAGAAATGTTCAAGGGAGAGGTTTTATTACATCATTGAGCTTTCCGACAGCGTTTTGTATGCGAGTCCATATGTGTATGTTGGAGGATACTTTTTTTTGCCTTTCACATTTAAGTACATATTATAACAATGTACGTCACGAATAAAATGCCATCATATGTTTTAATACATCTTTTTAAATATCTATTTTGTGTATTGTTCGACCTTCGCATGCGAAGATCACCAAGGCAATATTACTAATGAGTACGCGGGAGGTCTGCCAGTCCTATTTCTGCCAGGAAAGCGTTCCCTCATGTGGGGCACACGTTATTTTCGCTCATAATAGCATTTGAGTCAGTTTATTTCAGTGGCTCAGCGGTGCCCTTTTTTTTTAATAAAGATTTTGCTATGTCAATAATTCTTTCCCGACAGCTCGCCCGGCCCGTGGCACGTGGATCCGAAGAGTCAAGGTCAACATCGATGGATTTAAGTGAAGCTTTTAGACAGTCCTTGAAGCTTTTTTTTTTCTTCTGCCCACCAACTGAACGCTTACCACTGGAGAGTTCACCGAACGATAGTCGATTGGGAAGTTTGCTGTCTGGCATTCTTGCGATATGCCCTGGCCACCTGGCTTGTCGTTTTTGAAGAAGGGTGTGGAGGCTAATACAATCGGCCTCTGTGGTACCTCTGTATCAGGGACTCAGTTTTGCCATCGTATGTGGTTTATTCAAATGATGTTTTATTTTGCCCTTGGGTGTACTTAAGCAGGTCAGTTTAACAGACATGTCTGTACGGCGATATTGACTTTGCTTTTGTCGTTGTCAAGGGTATTATAGACATATAAATAAACCCGTACACTTGCACCAGTACACAAGTACATTGAGTATGACATTTGAATCTCTTACACTTACATTAGTATGCAAGAGCATCAGGTTGGACATGTGAATCTCATGTAACCGTACACAAGAACATCAGGTATGACATGTAAATCTCTTACAAAGGTTATACAAGAACATTGAGTACAGCAAGTGAATTACTTCCACCAGTACACAAGAACATCAGGTTTGACATGGGAATCTATTACAAAAGTATACAAGAACATTGAGTATAGCAAGTGAATTACTTCCACCAGTACACAAGAACATCATGTATGGCATGGGAATCTCTTACACCCGAACACTAAAGTAAAGATGGAGGTGGGTAGGGCATTTCTCTGACAACCCCCAGCTAACATCATCAGTCAATCCCTTACAAGGAATCCTCAGGGAAACAGAAAGAGGAAGCCCAAATATTAAATGGAGACGTGAGCTAGGGGCAGACACGCAAAATATGAGATACACCTGGAAACGACTGGAAAGGAAAGCACAGGACTGTGATGAATGGAGAATTCTTGTGGTGGGCCTATGCCCCAGGCCGGAGTGGGGGGGGTGGGTAAAAAGGCTTACGAAGAAGAAGAAACATTTTATTACAACTCTTTAATCTTTTTCTTAACACTTGTTCTCCGAATTGTGATGTGGCGTTCGCTTAGAAGCTAAGCCAAAGAATGCCATGTACGTTGATGATAATACTAAAAAGAGCACTAAAAATAAAAAAAAAATAAAAATGGGAAATCAAACTAAAACAAAGTATCCCCACACTGGTACGATCAGCCTCCATCTGTATCGTCCCCCTCCACCAGGAAATTCGGCCCACCTACGAAGTATTGGCCCTCACTTTATCCCCCACCCACTAACTACTATTTCTAATCGTGTAATTCGATCTGTGTTCAGAAACACGAAGTCTCCATTTTCATTGGCCTCAAAGGGACGTCACCACACAAAAACACCTTGAGTGACAACACAATGATAGAATTGTGCTTTTTCAACACAAGGACACTAGCTAGCCTTTGTGTGTGCAGGATAGTATATTTTTTTCAAGCATTAACATATATTGTTACACTATGTATTTGTATAAAGCTGTAAACATATAGCATATTAATTATATAAACACACCTTGGTTCAACATTAAGCATTTAAGAGAAACTATGGAATAGACGTTAATTTATGGTATGTAAAGAATATTATTCGTTTAATCGTAAATTAATCATTATTAATCATTAATTTCTCTGATTCATATCTACAAATACGTTTTTCACATCTTTTTTTTTCTTCTTCAAATTATCTTGAAATACACCCCGTCACAGTTTCAGTCTCATGTGATGTCATAACACACATCCTGCCTCTATCGTATGTGATGTCATAACACAAATCCTGTCTCTATCGTATGTGATGTCATAACACAAATCCTGTCTCTATCGTATGTGATGTCATAACACACATCCTGTCTCTATCTTATGTGATGTCATTTCACACATCCTGTCTCTATCGTATGTGATGTCATAACACACATCCTGTCTCTATCTTATGTGATGTCATAACACACATCCTGTCTCTATCGTATGTGATGTCATAACACACATCCTGTCTCTATCTTATGTGATGTCATAACACACATCCTGTCTCTATCTTATGTGATGTCATAACACACATCCTGTCTCTTTCTTATGTGATGTCATAACACACATCCTGTCTCTATTTTATGTGATGTCATAACACACATCCTGTCTCTATCTTATGTGATGTCATAACACACATCCTGTCTCTATCGTATGTGATGTCATACCACATATAATGTATCTATCTTATGTGATGTCATAACACACATCCTGTCTCTATCTTATGTGATGTCATAACACACATCCCGCCTCTATATTATGTGATGTCATAACTTACATCATGCCTCTATCTTATGTGATGTCATAACACACATCATGTCTCTATCTTATGTGATGTCATAACACATATCATGCCTCTATCTTATGTGATGTCATAACATATATCTTGTCTCTATCTTACGTAATGTCATAACACACATCTTGTCTCTATCTTATGTGATGTCATAACACACATCCTGTCTCTATCTTATGTGATGTCATAACATACATCCAATCTCAGTCTCATGTTATGCCATAACATACATCCCATCTCAGTCTCATGTTATGTCATAACATACATCTCATCTCAGTCTCATGTTATGTCATAATATACATACAGTATGTCTCATGTGATGTCATGACATACATCCCATCTCAGTCTCATGTTATTTCATAACATACATCCCTCTCAATCTCATGTTATGTCATGAAATACATCCGTCTCAGTCTCATGTGCTGTCATAACATTCGTACCGTCTCAGACTCATGTGATGTCATAGCATGTATCCCGTTACTGTATCAGTAACATGTGACGTCATCACATACATCTCGTCTCAGTCTGATGTGATGTAATTACACATATCTCGTCACAGTCTCTCGTGAGCAATAGCCTAAATCACCTTACTCTCTTAGTCTCATGCGATGTCATCATGTAATGCCGTCTCAGTGTCATGTAACGTAATAACATATATCCCGGAACAGTCTCATGTGATGTCATAGCCTACATCCTGTTGCTGTCTCTGTCTCATGTGATGTAATAACATATATCCCGTCACAGTCTCATGTGATGCCATAGCCTACATCCTGTTACTGTCTCAGTCTCATGTGATGTAATAACATATATCCCGTCACAGTCTCATGTGATGTCATAGCATACATCCTGTCACAGTCTCATGTGATGTCCTAGCATACATTACGTCTCAGTTTTGAATGATGTCTTGAAATGCAACCCGCCTAAGTCTGATGGGATGTCATCTATGCTCAATCTTGAGTGATGTAAGAACATACAACACGCAGTTACATGACAAATAAATAAATAATAAATACGAAGTATTGCCATTTATAACTTCTGATTAAATCCAACTCATCATAACATAAGACGCATATAGCGTCACTGCCCAAGATCCTGCAAGCGAAATGACTGCCTCGATGTCGTCCATCAAATACTAGTTTATGGTGCGATCATCTGGGACGCTCGCCTAAAGCAAGACATGGACAAGATAGAGGGAATACAAGGTAACGCGGTGACTACACATCCACAACTCCTGGCTTCGTCACTGACCTCAAACAAAGACGAGAAAAACTCCGCCTAACATTCCTCTTATAAAGTGGTCACGGGGCTAGTGCCGGACATCCCAGCTAATACGTGTCTCACCCCGCAGAAGCCAGGTCGCTAAATCACAGCAAAGCGCCCAATAAACACTGACTTCACCTCTGACAACTACATGAGCAGTTTCATCCGGAACAATAGTTAATGCTTCACTTTGCCTGGGTGTAACACAGTCCAATAAAAAAAATCATCATTCTTCGCACGAGAAATAATTGCTTAGAACCAACTGGAAAATGCAGCCGTGAACTTGACATCAATCGAGAGTTTCAAGGCTGCCCTGGCACCCGCTAGAAGCAGTTAGGATAGCCGCATCTTTTCCTAAACCATTGAACATATGCCAGTACATTGGTGCAGGAACGTACCCTATCAGAATCAGAATTCATTGACTGCATATTTCAATTTTCGCACTGATCTCACCGATTATTGATGCGGCTCAAGGTGCTGTGATCCCATTTCGCACCGGCGCTAAACGGTGCGTCAATGTCGACCATTACCTAAGACAGGCTGTGTTGTCTTGTTCTCAAAGCCGGGAAGTACTTTGCATTTCTTTGCAAAGTTTTTTCCCTCCCTTAATCCTGACAAGACCGAATCGACGACTGACAAACCTTTTATAGTCACGCTTCTTCTATCTGCATTGCTGCCTATGCATGCACGATAAGCCTCGTTACTGAAGTGTTCTGAACAACAACAGTGAACCTTACACTTACATTATTGACGAATTGATTTTGTCATTATTTAACATAAAAAAAAAACTACAACAGCAACAACTAAATAGAAATTCCTCGTTAGTTTTTCTTTGGATCAAGAATGGAAGTGGAAGAATCCGATACAGAGAATCCACCCTTAGAGTAAGACATGAGTTCAATATTTATAACTCACAATGGACTTGTGTGTCTTCTAATTAAAACATGCCTTTATTTCGTGAAAAATAATTATGAAATTGCAATGATTGATTTTAGTTGTGTTCAATGTTTGATCCTGTCAGATGGATGATTTTACTTGTGGTCAATGTTCAAATTGGTCTGATGATTGATTTTACTTGTGGTCAATGTTCAAATTGGTCTGATGATTGATTTGACTTGTGGTCAATGCTCAAATTGGTCTGATGATTGATTTTATTTGTGGTCAATGTTCAAATTGGTCTGATGATTGATTTTACTTGTGGTCAATGTTCAAATTTGTCTGATGATTGATTTTACTTGTGATCAATTTTCAAATTTGTCTGATGATTGATTTTACTTGTGATCATTGTTCAAATTTGTCTGATGATTGATTTTACTTGTGGTCAATGTTCAAATTTGTCTGATGATTCATTTTACTTGTGGTCAATGTTCAAATTTGTCTGATGATTCATTTTACTTGTGGTCAATGTTCAAATTTGTCTGATGATTCATTTTACTTGTGTTCAATGTTCAAATTTGTCTGATATTGATTTTTTTTATTGGGTCAGAAAAGGGGGTGTCGACAAATCGAAAAGTGGGGTCAGACTTGGGGGTTGTCAGACAAGGGAGTGTCATACAAGCGGTGGTCAGACAAGGGGGGTGTGTCAGAAAAATGCCGTCATATAAGCGGTTCTCCGAGAAGGAACCTCGCGGCCATATTATTTCTGTGTTTTTTTTTGTTTTTGTTTTTTTAACGACACGCACTGTTCATTCATAAGTTGGTAAAGAAGAGAAGAATTTGTTAAAAAAAGATGCATTCACGCATATGTATGTGAAACAATGTTTTACTTCTCTTGGTTTATTTGTGTAGGACGGAAGGCATTAACAACAGATGGAAGCGGGTCAAGAGCGTTTATAGGGTAAGGTTATGTTTAAATCTTTGGTTCTGCCAGGCTTAGGTGTGACATGCTATATGATATGAACATAGAAAGAGATTTATCAGAAAAAAGTTACTTTTTAAGTATTTGATATTCTAAGAACTAAATTATTCTTAAAACTAGAGATTTTTTTTTTTTTACTGCAATGAGATAACTTCAATTGCTAGCTAAATTCTGGAGGAAAAAAATCCTAGCAGCTAGATCTGCGATTCTCAACCTATTGTTTGCGACCCATTTGGGGGTCAAACGACACTCACACATGGTCACCTAATATAATCGAAAAGCACATATTTATGAAGTTCATAGAATTTATCTTTTTAATGGTTTTTGGAGGGGGGGGGGGGGGTGGCACCACAACATGAGAAGATGTATAAAAGGTTGGGAGCATTTGGAAGGTTGAGAACCATTGGACTAGATATTTCTATGAAATAGATCATTGCAGAAAATACGTAATTCTAAAGCATTAATTCATTGTAAGAAATGGTTATGTCTAAGAAATAGATCATCTGCAGTATCCAATCAAGTTTTATTTTGACATCGTACAATTGGTTTCAAGCCGACAATTTTGAAATCGGCCTTGCGTTTTTTTTTTTTGTTTTTTTTTTTTTGTTTTTTTTTTTTACTGTGAAAAGTTAGTGTGTATGACGTTACTGGAAATTAAAACACTACCTCCCATTACAACAGCCGGACGTTGGGCTGGACAAGTCGGTCATGCGTCACTGTGGTTTTAAAGACATGCCTTTGGAGTCCCAGGGATTTCAGCTCACTCAAACCGTCCTGTCGCCGTCACCGAGTCAAATATGCGAAATTCTGTCATCTCCTAATTATCCCCTGGGTAAGTTCCGTTAATGCGTGAAATAATTGTGAGAACCACTGGTGATAATGCAGCCCAGCATTGCAGTGCGGAGGGCCATCCTTTGAAGACAGCGCTATTTATCAAATTGATCTTAAAAAATGTTTGTTAAAAAAATTTGTCAGGCAGGTTAATTAACGGTACGATCTGAAAGGGAATTTTAAAAAAAATCAAAAAAAAAAAATCGGAGAGACAGTGGTAAAATGGCTTTGTTCATATCACTTCCGCTTTCCTGTGATTTGCGGTTGTCATGGTTTGGCAGAGAAAACGTGGATTGGCTACGTTGAATTGAAAAGTAAGAAATTACTCTTCTTAAAAGAATACATTAAAAAATAATACACTTTGGGGTCGGTTTGTAGGAACACATGGATGAAATGAGGATGAAGTGATGGATGATTTTAACAACCACGTGTATGCATGATGAAAGATGGATGATCTGAACAACCTAACGATGAACATATAATGTTCATTTTGAACAGTTTCAGGCGTTGCTTAGTAAAAAATAAATAAACACATATAAATAATTTTGCATTAAAAAAACAAAACAATTTGTCTTTTTATTCGTCAGGCTATGTCGGGAAACGTCGCTATTTTCGGAACGCCTTTCTCGCCTCGCGCAATAGACTAGCGTCGATCAGTGAGTATCCCTTGGTGTGTCACTACGCAACAACCATGTCTTTTTTTTAACATTGTATAGATACACTTGTATAGAAAAAACGATCAGGTTTTAAATTTAACGATTTGACCCAAGGCTTGTTTCTTTTTTTTTTTCATCTTGCAGTTACCTCGATGTTTTCCGAATCAGAATTGAAGCGACTGGAAGATAAATTTTGTGAGTGATTGTATTTCAGGGCTTCTGTCGTGCGCAAACAATATAATTTAGTTATTTCAAAATTTGAATGACTTAAATTAATACCTTACTTTTATACACCCCTTACCGGGAAAAAAATGTTTTAAAAAACTTGAACTACGGCTAAATATACGAAATTACTTAAATGATTTTACACTAAATATTGTTACTGAAATGTTGCTGTCAGTAGAAGTCTTCATATCTTCTAACTATATCTAAAACACATTTAAAATATCAAAATTCTATTTGTGTGCAATGTTAACGTTGAACAGAAATATTCGATGAAATCCATGACAACCAGATGATAAATAACGCATTAGTTGTCAAAAGTTAACGTCCCAATGACCTTTTTAGCGAAATGATTCACCTCAGCCCTTAGTGAAGTTAACATGATCAAGTTCTTTCAGTTGAATGTCATGGGAGTTGTAGCGTTACTGTGATGGCATTTTAAGCTAAATGTAATTAGAGTTATATTGCTATTAGGATGGTCTTATTAGTTGAATGTCATTAGAGTTATAGCTCTATTAGGAGGGTCTTATTAGTTGAATGTCATTAGAGTTTGAGCGCTATTAGGAGGGTCTTATTAGTTGAATGTGTTTAGAGTTATGGCGCTATTAGGATGGTATTATTAGTTGAATGTCATTAGAGTTTTGGCGCTTTTAGGATGGTATTATTAGTTGAATATCATTAGAGTTTTAGCGCTATTAGGAGGGTCTTATTAGTTGAATATCATTTAGAGTTGTAGCGCTATTAGGAGGGTCTTATTAGTTGAATATCATTAGAGTTATGGCACTATTAGGATGGTCTTATTAGTTGAATGTCATTAGAAATTTGGCGCTATTAGGAGGGTCTTATTAGTTGAATGTCATTAGAGTTATGGCGCTATTAGGATGGTCTCATTAGTTGAATGTCATTAGAGTTTTGGCGCTATTAGGATGGTCTTATTAGTTGAATGTCATTAGAGTTTTGGCGCTATTAGGAGGGTCTTATTAGTTGAATGTCATTAGAGTTATGGCGATATTAGGATGGTCTTATTAGTTGAATGTCATTAGAGTTATGGCGCTATTAGGATGGTATTATTAGTTGAATGTCATTAGAGTTTTGGCCGTATTAGGAGGGTCTTATTAGATGAATGTCATTAGAGTTTTGGCGCTATTAGGATGGTCTTATTAGTTGAATGTCATTAGAGTTTTGGCGCTATTAGGAGGGTCTTATTAGTTGAATGTCATTACAGTTATGGCGCCATTAGGAGGGTCTTATTAGTTGAATGTCATTAGAGTTATTGCGCTAATAGTACGGCGCTATATGTTAAATGTCATTAGAGTTATAGCGCTAATAGAATGGTCTTATAAGTTAAATGTCAATAGAGTTATAGCGCTAATAGAATGGCCTTATAAGTTAAATGTCATTAGAGTTATAGCGCTAATATAATGGCCTTATAAGTTAAACGTCAATAGAGTTATAGCGCTTTCAGGATGGTCTTACTAGATGAATGTCATTAGAGTTATTGCGCTATTAAAAGGATGGTCTTATGAGTTGATTGTCATTAGAGTTATTGCGCTAATAGAATGGCGTTATATGTCAAATGTCATTAGAGTTTTAGCGCTATTAGGATGGTATTATGAGATGAATGTCATTAGAGTTTTAGCGCTATTAGGATGTTATTATGAGATGAATGTCATTAGAGTTATAGCGCTATTAGGATGGTCTTATGAGATGAATGTCATTAGAGTTTTAATGCTATTAAGATGGTCTTATGAGATGAATTTCATTAGTTATAGCGCTATTAGGATGGTCTTATGAGATGAATGTCATTAGAGTTATAGCGCTATTAGGATGGTCTTATGATATGAATGTCATTAGAGTTTTAGCGCTATTAGGTTGGTCTTATGAGATGAATGTCATTAGAGTTTTAGCGCTATTAGGATGGTCTTATGAGATGAATGTCATTAGAGTTTTAGCGCTATTAGGATGGTCTTATGATATGAATGTCATTAGAGTTTTAGCGCTATTAGGATGGGCTAATTAGTTGAATGTCATTAGAGTTATAGCGCTATTAGGATGGTCTTATGATATGAATGTCATTAGAGTTTTAGCGCTATTAGGATGGGCTAATTAGTTGAATGTCATTCGAGTTATAGAGCTATTAGTATGGCCTTATAAGTTGAATTTAATTAGAGTTATGGCGTTATAATTTTTCCCTTATATAGTGAATGCCATTATAATTATAGCGTTATTAGGATTGCCTTATACGTTGAAGGTCAATAGAGTTATATCGTTTTTAGGATGGCCTGATCACACTTTATCAATTTTTTGCTTATCATTCAGGGAAAAGCAAAAAAGGAATACCATGGTCTCTAGATTTGGAAGAAGAGCTACAGACCTATCGTAAGTGACGCATTGAACAATTTCATTTAGAGCACTCCCTTGCAGCCACCAGCTCATAAAGTCAGACTTGCAGCCTACAGTTCATATAGCGACACTTGGAGCCTCCTGTTTATTGTTCATCAATTATCTTCATAATGCACTATATTAGGTGGGATTCAGCACTGTTGATTTGCTGGCATTCAACCCTGTTTATTTAATAAAAATGAATTAGGTTGAGTTATTTACGGTAGTATTTAGGTTAGTTTATTAATGTAATATCTCTGTTCACTTTATCACAAGATTTACTCCTAACACGTTTTTATCTCTTGAGTCATCTTTAATCACTTTTGGTTTTTTCCTCTTGTCATGCTGATGTGTTCTTGCAGTAAAAGTCAAGTCTCAAGAAAAGAGAAAAAGAAAAGCCATTTTATGTAAGTAAAATATTTAATCTCTATCATCCACCTCGAAGATTAAATCAGACCTGGTCGGTCTCTTAAATACGTCCAGTTAGATTAAAAACATTCAATCACTATCGTCGCCAAAAAAACAAACAAACTGTGCATTGTAATAAGTATATGCAAACGATACTTTGCACTTGTATAAATCACATGGGATTTTTAAATGGTATATTACAGTTGGTGCATTATATACGATACGTTTAATTATATAACACAATCGACTGATCATATCTTTCATTTCATTCCTTCCGTTGGCTGCAGTTGGGGAGACGCACCACAAGTCTTTCATTGTCAATGGCGATAGTAAGTTTTTAAATCAATTTTGTTTAGGTTGGAGTTTAATCTAGTTAACATGGTGCCTGGCTTCTGCTTTATGCGCACACCGTCATTCAGCTTTAGTTTGAACACACAGACATACACCTTTAGTTTGAACACACCGTCAAACACCTTTAGTTTGAACGCACAGACATACACCTTTAGTTTGAACACACCGTCATACACCTTTAGTTTGAACACACCGTCAAACAACTTTATTTTGAACACACAGACATACACCTTTAGTTTGAACACACAGTCAAACACCTTTAGTTTGAACACACAGACATACACCTTTAGTTTGAACACACCGTCAAACACCTTTAGTTTGAACACACCGTCAAACACCTTTAGTTTGAACACACAGACATACACCTTTAGTTTGAACACACAGACATACACCTTTAGTTTGAACACACAGACATACACCTTTATTTTGAACACACCATCAAACACCTTTAGTTTGAACGCACAGACATACACCTTTAGTTTTAACACACCGTCAAACACCTTTAGTTTGAACACACAGACATAAATCTTTAGTTTGAACACTCAGACATACACTTTTTTACTAAAGTACACCAACTTGACCATTTGTTTTAACACACACGCATACCCCTTTTGTTTTAGCACACCAACATACACCTTCAGTTTCAGCCCAACACATAAGCCAAGGACTTTCCCAAACCATGTAAAACCATTATTCGATTACACCCCTAGGTTGGGTTATGTAAAACAAACTACTTATGTCATCTTTACATTTCTAATTTGAATTCTTATTGCTGTTTTTTTTTTACAGTGAGAGTGAGCGTGTCGAAGACTGGGGTTAAGTTAAAGGAGAGAGTCGCATGGAAACATTTGAAAAGTAAGGCATCGTTCCCACGAGCTCGATATTAAACGTTAGGTTCAGACCAAATAAAGCATACTTATGCTATGCATGTAGGGCGCAGATGACAGCAGTGTAAGAACAGCCTAGTTCTCTTTGTAGGCGAAAGTGAAACGTCATCTAGGAACTGTTTCTATCTATGATTGCTGACTTACGATTTGATATTGCATTCTAGAGGCTCCAAAGCCTACTGCAGGACTTTAGTAGCATACACAATGCACTGCATAACGGGGACCAAGCCTTCCTTGTTATTAGGCGCCATGGAAACGCCTAGGTTATCAAATATAATTTTCTACTTTTTAATGACGCTAGTTTATTGTTTGTAGTATGACATGCCAGTTAAGGTTTTGCCATTAGGTATGCCATGCCAGAGAAGGTTATGACATGAGGTATGACATGCCAGAGAAATTTATGACATGAGGTATGCCATGCTAGAGAAGGGAAAAGCCATTGGGGGAAAATAATAACGTCCTTGAGCTGGTCTCACTGTTTTTGGTGGGTTTACATTTTTGGTGGTTCACATTTTTGGTGGGTTTACATTTTTGGTGGGTTTACATTTTTGGTGGTTTACATTTTTGGTGGGTTTACATTTTTGGTGGGTTTACATTTTTGGTGGGTTTACATTTTTGGTGGGTTTACATTTTTGGTCGTTTACATTTTTGGTAGTTTACATTTTTGGTGGGTTTACATTATTGGTGGGTTTACATTTTTGGTGGTTTACATTTTTGGTGGTTTACATTTTTGGTGGTTTACATTTTTGGTGGGTTTACATTTTTGGTGGTTTAAATTTTTGGTGGGTTTACATTTGTGGTGGATTTACATTTTTGGTGGGTTTACATTTTTTTGGGTTACATTTTTGTTCGGTTTATCTTTTTGTTGGCATTATATTTTTGGTGGGTTTATATTTGTGGTGGGTTTATATTTGTGGTGGGTTTATATTTGTGGTGGGTTCATTTTTGTAGTGGGTTTATATTTGTAGTGGGTGTACATTTGTGGTGGGTCTACCATTGTGATTGGTTTACATTTTTGTTGGGTTTATAATTGTGATGGGTTTATATTCATGGTGGGTTTAAATTTGTGTTGGGTTTATATTTTTGGTGGGTTTAAATTTTTGGTGGGTTTATATTTGGGGTGGGTTTTACAGGTTTCGTTGGTTTATATATTTTTCTGGCCCTACATTTTTGGTGTGTTAACATATTTGGTGGGACTACGATTCTGGTGGGCTTACCTTTGGGCTGTGTTTATATATATTTTATTTGCGTGTTTTATTTGGTCCGTGCAGGAAAAGAAACAGGAAGTTTGTCTCCTCTTTAAACTAATTAATCAGTTTAAACTTCAAATGACAAGCCAAAAATTAATATTTTTTCATCGATCCGTTATATGCCTTAAATTGATTTAAATGGTCTTATTTCTTCTTCTTCTATACATTAAGGGCCCACGATCAATTTTTTGATCATTTTGGCTCCAATGCATTAGAGGGGATTTGCAATGTGTCTGTTCCTGGTGTTGATTAAGACATTTCACTGATTTCCAGTGCCACTTTGTGAGGGAATCATGAACGAGGGTTTTTGAAGGCTCGAGGCAATAGACACAATTATGTCTAGTGTTGTCGCCTCAACTGTTCCTTTACAACATCAATAATAATAATAATAATAATATTCATAATAATATTAATAATAAAATGATCATAGTAATTATTCTAAAATATAAATGATATCTTAAAATCAGGAAATCTAGTCAATTGTTTTCGATAGAGGTCAAAAGTATAGACGTGGTTATTTCCCTTGTTCTTGCTGTATGTTTTTCTTCTTTTCCCCAGAAGAGGAAGATCAACTATGTAAGTATTTGTTTGGATTTCTTGTTGAGCGTCTTGCGTGGCGTCTAATATTAAATGAATCATTAGCACCAAGGCCTGGAAGTGCATGATAAGATTAAATGAATCATTTGCCCCAGGGCCTGGATGTGCATGATAAGATTAAATGAATCATTTGCCGCAAGGCCTGGAGGTGCATGATAAGATTCAATGAATCATTTGCCCCAAGGCCTGGACGTGCATGATAAGGTTAAATGAATCGTTTACCCCAAGGCCTGGACGTGCATGATAAGATTAAATGAATCTTTTGCCCCAAGGCCAGGACGTGCATGATAAGAGTAAATGAATCATTTGTCCCAAGGCCTGGACTTGCATGCTAAGATTAAATGAATCATTTGTCCCAAGGCCTGGACCTGCGTGATAATATAAAATGAATTATTTGCCCCAAGGCCTGGACGTGCATTATAAGATTAAATGAATCGTTGGCCCAAAGGCCTGGAAACGCATGATAAGATCAAATGAATCATTTGCCCCAAGGCCTGGACGTGCATGATAAGATTAAATGAATCATTTGCCCCAAGGCCTGGAGGTGCATGATAAGATTAAATGAATCGTTTGCCCCAAGGCCTGGACGTGCATGATAATATTAAATGAATCATTTGCCCCAAGGCCTGGACGTGCATGATAAGATTAAATGAATCGTTGGCCCCAAGGCCTGGACGTGCATGATAAGATTAAATGAATCATTTTCCCCAAGGCCTGGACGTGCATAATAAGATTAAGCGAATCGTTTCACTCAAGGCCTGGATGTGCATGGTGTTGTATACAAGGTTGCCTGAACAACATGAGCAGTGATCTTTAAGAAACCAAGACACCGTTGCTCTACCAATAGTTGGAGGATTTTGCATTTGTTTCAAATGTAAAAAAAAATAACAACAACAACATCACACACAAAAAACCCTAAAAAAAGACAACGCAACAAAGACAACCCAACAAAGACAACATAACATAGACTAACTGCTTTGACGATACCTGCGTTCTGCTGGAGGAACAAAGACCGTTTTCATCACTCTTACCTTAACAACCCGATGTCCGTCCTAATTAAAGATGCATACCTCAACCTAAGAAGAACATTTCCTACGCTCTCAAAGCAGTTTAAGGCCCCACTTCATCAGGATCATCCGCTCACAAAATTCTGTCCCTTGCGTATAAATTTATAGAGGGCTCTGCACCTGTATCTTCAAAAACTGATTTCTAAACATGTATCAATTCAGAAACTGCATTCTTCAACACAGTCCTTACTGAGAGGTTCCAGTGCGGATAGACACAGAAAGAAATCGTACGGGGTGCGCTCTTTTGAAGCTATTGCGCCTAAATTGTGGAACAGTTTGCCTCAAATAATTGAGAGACATTGAAAACGATAAAAAGTCATTTAAGAACCGAAGACTACAGGGGAAAACCCACAGTCGTCCACCTTTTCTATTTTCTGAGATAAATGAAATTTTGTGTTTGAAGACTTCAATAGCATTTGATTTTCATCATTTTTAATTGAAAACATGTTTTTATGCAAATGATTTCAATCCCAGATATACAGTTGTAATTATTTAGTTACTGAGCCACAATACATCTTCATAATACTCATTTAAAACCAAGACATTCATTTTGGACATCAGTTGTTATTCCCTTGGAATCCGGCCCTGGATGATTAAAGGAGTTGTGTAGGCTGGCTCTGGATGATTAAAGGCGCTGTGTAGGTTGGCTCTGGATGATTAAAGGAGCTGTGTAGGCTGGCTCTGGTTGATTAAAGGAGCTTTGTAGGCTGGCTCTGGATGATTAAAGGAGCTGTGTAGGTTGGCTCTGGATGATTAAAGGAGCTGTGTAGGTTGGCTCTGGATGATTAAATGCGCTGTGTAGGTTGGCTCTGGATGATTAAAGGCGCTGTGTAGGTTGGCTCTGGATGATTAAAGGCGCTGTGTAGGTTGGCTCTGGATGATTAAAGGCGCTGTGTAGGTTGGCTCTGGATGATTAAAGGCGCTGTGTAGGTTGGCTCTGGATGATTAAAGGAGCTGTGTAGGTTGGCTCTGGATGATTAAAGGAGCTGTGTAGGTTGGCTCTGGATGATTTCATATTTGAGCCACATAGGCTGCTTGAGTCTGTTTTCGGCCTCGTGATGCACGACCAGAAGCTCTGGCCTGTATCAGGCATTGCGCTGAAAGCTCCATTCCAGCTGTCCTTGCACATGATGAGCTGACGATGACCCTTTGAGATTTGAATCTTTCTGAGCAAGCGGGTCTGCAAAGGACAGACTTACAAAAAATGTGGCTTCATAAATTCTGTTAATTTAAAAAACATGTCACTTGTCATATTGATGACATTGTAAGGCTCTGATTTTGTACGTGGGGTCTGCAAAACATTCCTCAAGTCCGCTGGTGTTTCTGCTGGAATTTTTCGATTCACATTGGCCATGTCTCTATCAGTTTCAAGGAATGCCCTCGAACTTGAAATTACACTGTCATGGTGTCAGTCACTCCCTTTTATGAACTAGATAGTATAAAAAAACCAATAGAGTCCAGTTCTTGTTTTGTCCAGCACAAGAATCACAAAAAAAACTGGAATCTGTTTCGCTTCTGGAGGCAGAGGATTTTTAAAATAATCTTGGAGCAGTGAGCACACGTCATCGGAGCCTTTCCTGCCCACAGTTTCATCATAGCAATAGAAATAAACTTTTTTGGGATGAAAAGACATGAATGTTGAAGGAGTAGAAAGGCAGCTGTCTTGAGTAGTACACATCCTGTTTGGAGTTGTACAAATACTCTCTGGAGTTATACACATCCTGTCTGGAGTAGAACTCATCCTGCGTTGAAATGTTGGGCACGGCACATTTTTAAAAAAAATCAAAGCAGATTGCCTCACATTCATTTGAGCATTGAACTTCAAAGCGTGAAGATCATTCCTCTGGTAGAGCTCAAGTGAAACATTTAACTCATTCTTCTAGCTATATAATGTGTTTGCACAATCAGATTCGGCAGGTTAGCCTACTTGATTGTGTATCCATTCCATTTTTTCCCCTTCATTTGTTCACCGAACAAGCAATTGTCTTTCCTCGGAAAACCAAATGAAATATTAAATTTGCAATTGAAAATACAACGATGGCTTTGATATGAGCATTTTCGATCCAGATGTTTCTACTTGAACATAGTATTCATTTTCAGAAATGTTCAAATCCTCTGAATGGAGCAATCTGGTGGTCTTGTTTCTTGCATAATCTGAGGAAGGTCATCTGAATGATTGGGTATGTTGACAAAGCAAATCAACGTCTATACTAGGAAAAATGTGTGGTCTGTTTTTATGATTACCTCACATGGTCGAGAAGTCTAAACTGAGCATATCTCTAGCTGGTGGTCGGGAGTTCAATTCCAGCCAAAGCCTAGTAAGCAAAAAAAAACCTCACCAGCACCCCGGGTAGATGGGACTCGTTAACCTTGGTCGGCAACTCATCTAAGAGAAGGAAACTTTAAATTCAAACCTGGAGATGGCGTCCCCCACAGGCGGAAAACAATAGAAATGGAACACCTCCTACGCCGACCGAGACCCAACACGCTATCTGTCCAGGGCTACCACACCTTGGGAAATTTCCCAAGATCTTGGGAATTTACTACCCCAGTCAGGGCCAAAACTCACTTTAAAAAAAGAAAATCCCAATATCCTTTTTAAAAAAAATACTCATATATTTTCATGAGAGATTAATAGACACGAACACATTGTGTCAATACAAAAATATAAGTTACGCTTTAAAAATAAATATACATTATACACAACTAAAAAATTTTGGCACACGCCTTCATTAGTAAAAAAAAAAAAAAAAAAAAAAAAAAAAAAAAAAAAAAAGAAAAAAAAAAAAAAAAAAAAAATATAAAAACAAAAAAAAAAAAAAAAAAAAAATAAATATACATTATACACAACTAAAAAAATTTGGCACAAGCCTTAATTAGTAAAAAAAAAAAAAAAAACACATTTAAATAAGTATAAATTGAATTTACATAATATAATATACATATCCTACCTAAAAAAAGAGAAAAAAAAATATGGGAGGGCGCTAAAACCACACAAAAACAAAGTAAAGAGGAGTAGAAAGGAAGTGATTGAAACATAATTGTAAAACCAAAAAGGAAAAAGACATGGCAGCTAGGTAAAATTATGGATTTGTTTCATTCCATATGGAGACAACGTACCAAATCTTGTTATTAATTTGTTCTCCATATAGATTCTATCTGTAGTGTTACTAGTATAGAGTATACCAGTAACTGAGATGTCTGAGATACCATCATGGTTAAGGCTATTGAAATGTTTGGAGACCGGACAGATAGCTTGTTTATTTATATTATAGAGTTGTTCTATGAACCGGTCCCCAAGGCGACGACCTGTCTCTCCTTTGTATAATTTACCGCACTTTTTGCAAATGATTGTGTAAATCTCATTGCGTCTTGTGCAGGTAAAGCCATCTTTTATTCTGATTACTTCCAGAGGGAAAGTGATCTTATAAGTTTCGATCCCGTAGGCACATGAGTTACAACGGCTACGGTTGCAACTTTTTGTGCCTTTATGTGCTTTAATAGCAGGGAGGTGGCTTTTAACTAGCCTGTTCCTAAGGCTCTTTCCCTCCAGAAAGCGAAAAAAGTAGGTTTTCTGAAAATCTCGTTGGTGACAGGGTCTGCCATCAGAATTGAGCGGTTTTTCAGAACCAGAAAACGATCTTTTAGGTTATGGGGATGAAAAGTTAAAATAAATTTAGACCTATGCCTCGTGTCAGGATGAGTAGTTTTAAAAGAATCCTGTCTAGTCATACCTTTATTTCGAGTGACAGCTGCTTTTAAAATTTCCTCGGGGTATAACCTGAGTCGAAAAAATCCAATATTTCACCCATCCTTTCCCCAAAATACTCATCATTACTACATAGTCTTCTGAGTCTCTGCAACTGAGAAAATAGGATGGTGTTTTCACAACATTGAGGATGGGATGATGAATATAGCAAGAAACTATGACTGTCTGTTTACTAATAGATCTTGGGAAAATCTTGGGAAATGTTTTGACCAAATCTTGATTGGCAGCCCTGTATCTGTCTCCTCTCTAGAGGCAAAGGCGCAGATGATGATTCCATCCCAACAGTTGAAAAAAATTTTAAAAAAGCAATCACAGCTCTGATAAAAAGACTTCACTAGCTGTTCCTACGTATGTGGCAGCAAGAGACGATTGCACAAGATGTAAATGATTCTTTACATCAGCTCTTTCTGCCACTATCTCACATTTAGCGCAACAAAAACCCTAATCGATGCTCTTTTCTCGACTATTGTAAATCTCTTCTAACAGGTTCACCAAAACACTTCTTAGAAAAATTACAAAAGTTTCAAAACTCAGCTACTAGGCTAATTCCAAAAGCAAAAACGTGATCACGTCACACCACTACTTCATTCAGTTCCTTTGCTCCATGTAAAGCATGGATTGACGACAAACTCTCTGTTCTCTGACATAACTTTTTCTCGAATTCCTCCCCTTCTTATCTAATCAAACATCTCTCGGTCTATTCATCCCTTCGACAGCTGCGCTCCTCCGCCGACACGCGTTTTCCTTCTCTCCCCTAGACTCGCCCACAAACATACGGTGAACGTACGTTTTCTTTCTGTGCCCAAGACTTGCACAAAAACACATAGTGAACGTACGTTTTCTTTCTGTCCCCAAGACTCGCACAAAAACATATAGTGAACGTACGTTTTCTTTCTGTCCCCAAGACTCGCACAAAAACATATAGTGAACGTACGTTTTCCTTCTGTCCCCAAGACTCGCACAAAAACATATAGTGAACGTACGTTTTCCTTCTGTCCCCTAGACTCGCACAAAAACATATAGTGAACGTACGTTTTCCTTCTGTCCCCTAGACTCGCACAAAAACATATAGTGAACGTACGTTTTCCTTCTGTCCCCAAGACTCGCACAAAAACATATAGTAAACGTACGTTTTCCTTCTGTCCCCAAGACTCGCACAAAAACATCTGGTGAACGTACGTTTTCTTTCTGTCCCCAAGACTCGCACAAAAACATATAGTGAACGTACGTTTTCCTTCTCTCCCCTAGACTCGCACAAAAACATATAGTGAACGTACGTTTTCTTTCTGTCCCCAAGACTCGCACAAAAACATATAGTGAACGTACGTTTTCCTTCTGTCCCCAAGACTCGCACAAAAACATATAGTGAACGTACGTTTTCCTTCTGTCCCCAAGACTCGCACAAAAACATATAGTGAACGTACGTTTTCCTTCTGTCCCCAAGACTCGCACAAAAACATATAGTGAACGTACGTTTTCCTTCTGTCCCCAAGACTCGCACAAAAACATATAGTGAACGTACGTTTTCCTTCTGTCCCCAAGACTCGCACAAAAACATATAGTGAACGTACGTTTTCCTTCTGTCCCCAAGACTCGCACAAAAACATATAGTGAACGTACGTTTTCCTTCTGTCCCCAAGACTCGCACAAAAACATATAGTGAACGTACGTTTTCCTTCTGTCCCCAAGACTCGCACAAAAACATATAGTGAACGTACGTTTTCCTTCTGTCCCCAAGACTCGCACAAAAACATATAGTGAACGTACGTTTTCCTTCTGTCCCCAAGACTCGCACAAAAACATATAGTGAACGTACGTTTTCCTTCTGTCCCCAAGACTCGCACAAAAACATATAGTGAACGTACGTTTTCCTTCTGTCCCCAAGACTCGCACAAAAACATATAGTGAACGTACGTTTTCCTTCTGTCCCCAAGACTCGCACAAAAACATATAGTGAACGTACGTTTTCCTTCTGTCCCCAAGACTCGCACAAAAACATATAGTGAACGTACGTTTTCCTTCTGTCCCCAAGACTCGCACAAAAACATATAGTGAACGTACGTTTTCCTTCTGTCCCCAAGACTCGCACAAAAACATATAGTGAACGTACGTTTTCCTTCTGTCCCCAAGACTCGCACAAAAACATATAGTGAACGTACGTTTTCTTTCTGTCCCCAAGACTCGCACAAAAACATATAGTGAACGTACGTTTTCCTTCTGTCCCCAAGACTCGCACAAAAACATATAGTGAACGTACGTTTTCCTTATGTCCCCAAGACTCGCACAAAAACATATAGTGAACGTACGTTTTCCTTCTGTCCCCAAGACTCGCACAAAAACATATAGTGAACGTACGTTTTCTTTCTGTCCCCAAGACTCGCACAAAACAATATAATGAACGTACGTTTTCCTTCTGTCCCTAAGACTCGCACAAAAACATATAGTGAACGTACGTTTTCTTTCTGTCCCCAAGACTCGCACAAAAACATATAGTGAACGTACGTTTTCTTTCTGTCCCCTAGACTCGCACAAAAACATATAGTGAACGTACGTTTTCCTTCTGTCCCCAAGACTCGCACAAAAACATATAGTGAACGTACGTTTTCTTTCTGTCCCCAAGACTCGCACAAAAACATATAATGAACGTACGTTTTCCTTCTGTCCCTAAGACTCGCACAAAAACATATAGTAAACGTACGTTTTCTTTCTGTCCCCTAGACTCGCACAAAAACATATAGTGAACGTACGTTTTCTTTCTGTCCCCAAGACTCGCACAAAAACATATAGTGAACGTACGTTTTCTTTCTTTGCCCCCAAACAATGGAATTCTCTTCCATTACACACTCCCAATTTACCGACCATCACAGCCGTCAAAACACCATTTTTTTGAAACTCTACTATCCCGACTGATTCCCCCCTCTTACAATTAAACGATGCTGCTGGCTAGCCGTCCATGTCTTGACCTGTCATTAGTTCTTGAATGTGTGGAGTTAATATACAATTGTTCTGTTTTATTTATTTAATATATGTTAATTTTTAAGTTTATTATTATGTTCTTTAAATTTTCTGTACAGCATGGTTAGCCCTGCCATAGGCTGGGGTACCGCACGATATAAAATCACCATTATTAATAATAGTAATTATCTAGTCTAAGTAATATATAACCTATGTAACATAAAACCTATGTAAAACAAATTCAATGTATCATATTACCTATGTATTATATATAACCTATGTAATATATAACTCCAGTAAAATATAACCTATGTAATATATAACCTAAATAATATATAACCTATGTAATATATGACCTATGTATTATATAACCGATGTAATATATGACCTATGTAATACATCACCTATGTAATATACAACCTACCTAATATACTGAGCATTGAAAGCAAGGTATGAGTATAATCTTTGGATCCACATCACGCTTTAAGATGGGGGCTGGGAGCGGGGCCTCTTGCTACGATCGATCACTCCAGATTTCTTTGTGAGACACGAGTTCTCTTTTTTAACAGTTTCTTTAAAAAGCTTTGGACAACTCATCGCTTGTAACTAAGATGTTTACAAGCATACATTTAAATATATATATATGTATATATTTTGTTTTAAACCCACGATTAAAATATTTATTTTAAACACACAAAGGAGTTTCAAAAGAGTTAGTTAAAAATTAAAGTAACGTTATGGATAAGTGGAATATAAAAACCAGCGTCATTGTGTATCCAGTCTTGAAATATAATCATAAATGTATAAATTGTCTTGCAAATGTATGCGAATATCCATAATATATTGGAAAATTGACTACGGAGTACATACACAATATGTTGTTTATATGTTTATGGGCTTCTTATAAAGGATGAGATTGATTCATGTTGTATTCAAACTTGCCTTCATTTATTTGGTTAATATATAATATTTTCCATAAAAAATGTCTTTTAAAACTATCTTACTTTTAACTCATCTTCAGCCAAAAGTGAAAAGGACAAATTCTGTAAGTTTTGTGATTTCATTTTAATTATTAATAGAATTTTATTTTTTGGCTTGTTTCGATTTGGTTATAAGTATTTGATTGGGTCAACCAATCAGCAACCACACATTTGTCTCTCTGGTTCAACCAATCAGCAACGTAACAAATATCATCCTAAGTCACACAATCCACTAACACATAATTGTCTCACTAGGTCAACCAATCCGCAACCACACAATGTTGTCTCATTAGGTCAATCAATCAGCAACCTAACAAATATATCTCACTCGGTCAACCAATCAGGTACCACAGAAATGCCTCTCTAGGTTAACCAAGTAGTAACCAAACAGATGTCTTACTTGGTCAACCAATCAGAAACCACATAAATATCTGCCTTGATCAACCCATTAGCTATCAAACAATGTCTGCCTGGCTCAACAAATCAGCAACCATACACATATGTCTGCCTGGCTCAACCAATCAGCAACCATACACACATGTCTGCCTGGCTCAACCAATCAGCAACCATACACAAATGTCTGCCTGGCTCAACCAATCAGCAACCATACACACATGTCTGCCTGGCTCAACCAATCAGCAACCATACACAAATGTCTGCCTGGCTCAACCAATCAGCAACCATACACAAATTTCTGCCTGGCTCAACCAATCAGCAACCATACACAAATGCTTGCCTTTCCAACTTTAAAAATGATATTCTCTCAAGACGTTTCTGACTTTTAAAATAAAAAAATGTTAAGTCCTTCTTTTTCAAGCAGTGTAAGGCAAATATTATTTTATAACCGACAAAAAAAAATAAATAAATCTTTGTTATTATTTTTATTAAGTTTGTTAAAATGTATGTACAGCTTGGTGAGCCCAGCCCAGCCCAGCCCTAGTCTGGGGTAGCACGCTTTATAAAATCACGTATAATAAAACGTCTTTAATTACGCAAATTTATTTTTTTCTTTGTTTCAGGGAAGTCTAGACGCAAAGGTAAGACGTATTTTTTTTACTGCAGTTGCACATGTTTATTTTAAGGTCATATTAGTTCTTATATCATCTGTCACTGTTCTATGTAGTTATAAATAAAGCTCGAGACGATGAGGTTCAAACAATGACTAATTTTAATATCAACATTCACAATATCCAGATCAAGAAATACGTTTCACAGAAATGTGAAGAAACTTCGAATCACATCACACACATTTCAGTTCCCATTATACTTCCATAATACAATCTTCATTTTATTTGAGAATGTTATTAACAAGAACCCGATACACAGACAACAGTCTATGTTCCCTTTCCGTCAATATTATTCCCCTCTGGCCAGATCGAACACTCTGATTGGTCACTCTTTTATAAGTCCCAATACTCTGTATAAAAATATGAACACGGAATATTAACTAGATTACTACTCTCCCTTTAGTGGTTCACATATTAATAATAATATATGTGACAGTATCAAATCTATCGGAGAACGAACTTGGGAAAGCAGGGAGAGTGTGTGATTAATTGAGGAAACTTAGGGGGGGGGGCGCGGGCAATTTACTGACAAAACAGAGGCAGGGTGGGGCTAAACTGAGGAATTAGGCCGGGGGGGGGTAGGTCATTCTGTCCTGCCATATTTTATATTAAGTGAAAATACAAGTAGACTTAAGACTTGGTTTGAAGAAAAGAAGCAAAATTCAATTCGTATTACATTCTAACATTTTATGTGTTTTTTTTGTTTTTGACTATTGCCTTAATGTGAACGTACATATATATTATTTTAAAAGTCTTCTAAAGTTCGGTTTTAAGCTAATATGGAAGGGAAAAAAAACAACAACATTTTCATTAAAAGATTTTATTTTAAAATAAATATATAGATAAACATAAAATAATAAAATGCATTTATATGGAAACTCCTCCTCCATTAAAAATAGTTTACCTTTAAATTCGCCGACCCCCACCCCCACCCCCTCACTTCCCTTTTCCGAAGACCATCCATATTTTTTAATTAAATTTTCATTAATAACATCAATAAATGTTGTCAAGTGTATCTTTATTTACAGTCAGACTGCAGAATGAAATTGGGCCAGACGGTAAGAACGCACTTATAGATTTCAGAAGCTTTTCTGATTATGCGTTTTTTGTTGCCATCACTGTAGGTCACGGGTCAGCATGGGTACAGGAGAACTTAGATAGCGGAACAGGAGAACTACGATTGGGGTTCAGGAGAAACTAGACGAGGGAACAGGAGAACTACGATTGGGGTTCAGGAGAAACTAGACGAGGGAACAGGAGAACTACGATTGGGGTTCAGGAGAAACTAGACGAGGGAACAGGAGAACTACGATTGGGGTTCAGGAGAAACTAGACGAGGGAACAGGAGAACTACGATTGGGGTTCAGGAGAAACTAGACGAGGGAACAGGAGAACTACGATTGGGGTTCAGGAGAAACTAGACGAGGGAACAGGAGAACTGCGATTGGGGTACAGGAGAACTTAGACCTGGGAAAGGGGAGAACTTAGACGAGGGAACGGGAGAACTAAGATGAGGGTACAGGAGAGCGTAGACGTTTGTACATGAGAAATTAGACGGTGTACAAAAGAACTTAAATCCCTTCAAGCTTTAACCGACTGCATTTGTACAGGTGCCTTAAAAAATTTTCATACAAAAAATATATTGAAATATTTAAAGATGAATATGTAGAATTTAATTGTTAAAAGTATGTATTTAGTCATTGGGGATAAAATGTGAATCTACATTTCTTGTTGATATTGCCGAGATCATTGCATTTATAGTATACTTCATAGGCGTCTCTCTTTCTTGTTTCTTCCCCCACTGCCCCATGCCTCTTTCTCACCCCCTCTCATGATTACAAATGCAAACGTTAATGTGGAATGTGGCATAGTTTAACGGCAATGTTCCCTTATTTTTCTTAAGGTTTACCTGTTCCTGACAGTGACTCTCGTTATGCTCATATGCACGAGTGTAAGTATCACACACTTAGGTGTAAGTATCACACACCTAGATGCACCATTGTATGTAAGGCACACATAAATGCACCAGTGTAAGTAAGACACCCCTAGATGCACGAGTGTAAGTAGGATCCACCTAGACACGAGTGTAAGTAAGACACACCTAGATGCACCAGTGTAAGTAGGATCCACCTAGACATGAGTGTAAGTAAGACACACCTAGATGCACCAGTGTAAGTAGGATCCACCTAGACACGAGTGTAAGTAAGACACACCTAGATGCACCAGTGTAAGTAGGATCCACCTAGACACGAGTGTAAGTAAGACACACCTAGATGCACGAGTGTAAGTAGGATCCACCTAGACACGAGTGTAAGTAAGACACACCTAGATGCACGAGTGTAAGTAGGACCCACCTAGACACGAGTGTAAGTAAGACACACCTAGATGCACCAGTGTAAGTAGGATCCACCTAGACACGAGTGTAAGTAAGACACACCTAGGTGCACGAGTATAAGTAAGATATACCTTTACACATACCAGCAGCTCTATTCTTTTTACCTTTATTCCCTTTGTCCAAACAAGAATATGCTCTAGTATACAACAAAAGCATCTTTAACATACACTAAATGATCTACAAAGACAAGCTCATCTTTAACATACACTTAAAAATCTGTATTAGACAACACATACATCTTTTATATACATTTAGTCGTCTAGAAGACAACATATACATCTTTAAATACACTTTGTCGTCTTAAAGAAACATACACATCTTTAACGTATACTTAACATGCTCCAGTGGACGACAGATTCGTGCCCTAATAAAGAAAACTACAGCTTTAACATGCACTTACACATTTATATAGTAACACTTTTTTTTCAATAGACTTATCATTTGAACTAAATGAATACAAAAATGGAGTTCTTTTAGGTAGATAACTTCAGTTGTAAGCATGGGCTCTAAAACATTTAAATAACAGAATATAGGCAAAAACGCTTTTAAACTTCCACGATCATTCCTTAGACTCTGCCTTAGAGGTTTGAAAAACGTATCAAATTAATCGATCTCTTCTTGAGGTGATGCTCCTAAGGAAATTATTTTTGAAATAATATTCTGTGGATTTAATTGTGTCCATCGTATGCTTATGTAAAATGTTAATGACACATTTCCATCTCTTAGTTTTCATTCGTGTATATATTGATCACGTGACATGAATGCGTCAACTGGCCAAACATTTAAGACCCACTCATCCAACGCATTAACAAATGAGAAAATCAAAATAAGAGATCACCATTGATCACCATGCTGAACACCAGTGCTCCATCGCTGTGTCATAATGTCAATATATCTTCTATTCTATATTCTACAGTGAGGAAATCGTTCCTAGCGAGATCGGGTCAAGACAACTACACACTGGGAACCAAGCTCCATTGTATTCTTGTATTTTGTCAAGTTGTGTTGTCAGTTCAAACAAGAGACCGACCGAGAGTGATTTTCTGATTTCTGCCGAAACCGACACCAGACCAAAAAAAAAAAAAAAACACCCCCGGCCCAAACCCCACCCCAACCAAAAAAAAAAAAAAAAATCTGGGACACAAGCTCCATTGTATTCTTGTATTTTGTCAAGTTGTGTTGTCAGTTCAAACAAGAGACCGACCGAGAGTGATTTTCTGATTTCTGCCGAAACCGACACCAGACCAAAAAAAAAAAAAAACACGCTCGGCCGAAACCAAAGCCAAAACCAAAATATTAAGGAGACTTTCGGCCGAAGATGAAACCGAAAGATTTAAGTATTTTAAAAACTCATTGGCAGATGCGTTTTGTGTGCATTGAAAAAATGGCTTGGTGAAGTATCGATACCCGCATTCTTTTCATCCAAAATTAGATTATAGGGAATTGTAATTGATACACATCTGATGAATATTTTGGCTTTCATTCTTTTGGCTGAAATTAAAACTACGCCCTAAATGAACAAATGGCAACCTTCTGCATTAAAACCGAAGCCGAAATTCGGTCGGTCTCTAGCTGAACAGTTACTTTTTTAAATCCATGTTTTTATAATTCTAAAAGTAAACGAATGTAAATATATATATATTTAGTACTTAGTCTTTCCTTTTAATTAAAAAAAGAAAGGGATAAAAAATTTGCATTGAAATGTAAATGAACATGCTTTTTTACTTTGAGTATTGGTACGAGTCTTGGTACGAGTCTTGGTATGAGTCTTGGTACGAGTCTTGGTACGAGTCTTGGTACGAGTCTTGGTACGAGTCTTGGTACGAGTCTTGGTACGAGTCTTGGTACGAGTCTTGGTACTAGTCTTGGTATGAGTATTGGTATGAGTCTTGGTATGAGTCTTGGTACGAGCCTTGGTATGAGTCTTGGTATGAGTCTTGGTACGAGTCTTGGTATGAGTCTTGGTACGAGTCTTGGTATGAGTCTTGGTATGAATCTTGGTACGAGTCTTGGTACGAGTCTTGGTACTAGTCTTGGTACGAGTCTTGGTACGAGTCTTGGTACGAGTCTTGGTACGAGTCTTGGTACAAGTCTTGGTACGAGTCTTGGTACGAGTCTTGGTACGAGTCTTGGTATGAGCCTCGGTACGCAGAGGGCTTTTACAGGACAGTAAGACATGGACAATGTCATGTCTCTTGTAATCTGATCACCATTTTTACTTAGATCTTTACAGCTGGTTCACCCTTAATTTTCCACAGCTCAAAGAAGAGCGATGCATTCTTCTTTTGAACGCGGTACGTACAGATTGCAGCTGTTTACTTTTCAAGCCGTGTGTTATTTTCACTCCGGTGTTTCCTCCTGATCGTTCACTCAGTATTTCCACACCATGGGTCATGTCTTTTTTTTCCCAAAGCTTCAAATTAACAGCGGTTCTAAACCTATTTTAGGAATGATATCCAAGAGTAATATGTTTTATGTCATAATTAACATTTACGCACCACAATTGCTTACTCTTACAATTATAATGAGCCCATTTGATTTTTAAAAATGTTCATTAAAAAAATTAAATAACTTATTATAGGCATGATGCAAACATTTAATTTGTGAAAAATGGTATTTGAATGGGCTTTTTGTTGCGACGATGTAATGGAACATATGTCGACAATTCTTGACAAAAGCCAATTCGGGCTATTCTCTAAAAGTGATGCTTACACTAATCCATGTGGCGTAATGGGCTCACTAATGCTAATCCTTTCTCTGTGAATGGCCAAGCTTTGTAGCCTTGAATCGCCTCTAGCATCCAAAGTTTCCCAAAAGGTCGCGGCTAGGATATGAATTTAGCAGTTGCACTACCAGTGTCGTCGTTACACTATCGAAGGCCCAGGGGGCACAAAAACTGTTCTTCTCATATTAGCTCAAACATGAATATTTTAAACACTCTATAAAATAGATGTGTGCTATTTGAAAGTGTCATACTGTATTTAAATTTTATTGACTCTCTTTATAATAAAGATATTCATTGTGTACTGCACAGAACTCTTTTCACCTGGCCGAGCGACAACGTCATCTACCTTCAGTACAACTGAGGAAACGGAGAGCTGGGGCGATCAACGTAAGTTAAAAATATCTTTTTTATTGACGATCAGTTGGACCACCTTTTTAGCATTTCCAATTTTTAGTAAGAATTTTTAAAAAATAAGAACAAGGTTTGGTAAGTAAGCTGATTTGTAAGTGCATATTGTAGCTAGTACCCTGTTAAGTTAGTGCACTGTTGAGAGTGATTACGTTTAAAAATAACTTTTTAGGGAGAATAGAGCATGTAATCAGTTCTTTTTTATGTTAAAGAAAATGTTGGTGTTCTCAGACGTGTTACTTTACCGAGAAGGGGGTGTGTTCTTAAACGTGTTATATTACAGAGAAGAATGTGTGTTGTTAGACATGTTATATTACAGAGAAGGGTGTGTACTCTTAAACATATAATATTGCAAAAATAGGGTGTGTTTTCTTAAACATGTTATATTACAGAGATTGGTGTGTGTTTTAGATATTTTATACTACAGAGAAGGGTGTTTGTTCTTAGACCTGTTATATTACAGACGAGGGTGTGTGTTCTTAAACATGTTATATTACAAAATAGGGTGTGTGTTCTTAAACATGTTATATTAGAGAGAAGGATGCGTGTTCTTAGACATGTTATATTACAGAGAAGGGAGTGTGTTCTTAAACATGTTATTTCACAGAGAAGAATGTGTGTACTTAAACATATAATATTACAGAAAAGTGTGTGTGTTCTTAAATATGTCATATTAGGAAGAAGTGTGCGTGTTCTTCAACATGTTATATTACAGAGATGGATGTGTGTTTTTATCATGCTATATTACAGAAAAGGGCATTCGTTATGAAACAGGTTATATTACAGAGATGGGTGTGTGTTCTTAGACATGTTATACTACAGAGAAGGATTGTGTTCTTAAACAGTGAAGGGTATCTATTCTTAGACATGTTATATTACAGAGAAGGGCGTGTTTTCTTAAACATTTTACATTACAGGGAAGGGTGTGTAATCTTAGACATGATATATTACGGAAAGGGTGTTTGTTTTTAAACATGTTATATTACAAAATAGGGTGCGAGTTTTTAGACATGTTATTTTACAGAGAAGGATGTGTGTACTTAAACATATAATATTGCAGAAAAGTGTGTGTTCTTAAACATGTTATATTAGAGAGAAGGGTGCATGTTCTTAGACATGTTATATTATAGAGATGGGTGTGTGTTCTTTATCATGTTATATTACAGAAAAGAGTATCCGTTCTTAAACAGGTTATATTACAGAGATGGGTGTATGTTCTTAGACATGTTATATTTCACAGAAGGCTGTGTGTTATTAGACATTCTATATTACATAGAAGTCTGTATGTTATTAGACATGTTATATTACAGACGAGTTTGCTTAGTTGTGTTAGATGTAGGCCAATATGCGTTAGTTACGTCATGCATACTGTCACTGAGATGTTATAACGTAATAAAAATCAATATATTATCACACCTTTCATCTTCAGGTTCATCAACAACACCGGACAGGTCATCAACTCAGTCCATGCGAAGTATGTTTTCCCATAGAAAATTTATAATACATCATTACAAGAAAGTTCTTACGTTATTTTTTGATCTAGAGATGGCGATGCAGAAGATACAAAACTAATACATTAGAAACAATTATTGATGTTAGGTTAACAGCTAGCCATGAGAAATGGAGAAAAGCCCATTTTTAAAAAAAAATAGAATCTGCAATTTAATAATAACCTTTAAAAATCATTATAACATTTATTTACGTTTTAGAGCACTGGTTCTCATCCAGCCTAATGCAGCGAAATTTTCAAAACAGTTCCTCGTGCTGTGGTGACCCCCGAGTCATACGATTTTTGTCGATGCTTCACCATAATAATGTCTTTACCTATGGTCTTGGTCGACCCTCGGTAATGGTCGTTCGACCTCGAAACAGCTAAAAAAGCATGCTGTTTTAAAGGATGTGAAACATCCCATTTCCCATGAAAGCAAAGACTTAGAGATTCCATTGTAAATTGCTAGTTACTGTTGTACATCATGAACAGCGACGCCAAAATAGCATGATGCGATGCATTGCTCCATCTTGAGACAAGCTGATGTTTAAAAGGCCATGTAAGTGAACCTCATTTAGATCACTGTTAAAGCGATTCTAAAGCTTATGTTACTAATGGTGTTTTTAGTATTTGCTACACTATATAGTCCTCTCGGCATTGCTCTACGGATATGAAACTCGGACAGTCTACATACGTCACGCCAAGAAACTGAACCCTTTTTCCACAAACTACACCAGGAAACTCCTCGACATTAGGTGGCAATACAAAGTTCCTGACACAGAGGTCCTCGCTAGAGCGAACCTACCTAGTATCTTCACCACCCTGATGCCGTCTCAAACACATGGATGAAACACGTAGACCGTATGGAAGACCACCGGATCCCAAAACATATATTCTTCGGAGAACTCACAATAGGCAAGCGCTCCAAAAGAGTTTTAAAAAAAAAGCGTTACAAAGACTCACTGAAAGTGGCACTAAAGGCCTTCAGCATTGTCACATATGAAATATTTAGATATAAATGTCGTTTCGGAAGAATGTATAGTTTTTGTTAAGTAGAAGGAACAAGAAGTGAAGAGAAGAGTGATGGGATAGGCAAGAAAGGAAGCCGGTTGAGTAACAATTTTTTTTTTTTTTACTTATCAGCACTTGCTACGATTACTTATATATTAAACAACATCTTAATGACGATTCAATAAATGTGAAGTGGAAGACGGTATGACAATTATATTTACTCTAGTGTACTGAGATAATAATTGATGTGGTGTAAATTATTCAGTTAATAAATGTTGTGATGAAAAGTTTTTGGAGTTTTGGCCATCGTGCCTTGTTAGATAATCATGGACGTCTGTGAATGTGAATAAATAATATAAGCAATAACTACAAGTAACATCATAACCCTATGATCGTTACAAGCATCAACCCTACTCAATGAGTCCAGACAGCCCAGGATAGAGCCAGGTGGAGAGCAGCTGTCAAGAAGGCCTTTAAATCCCATGAAGCAAGTAAGATAACCACTGATGAGACACGCAGGCTAGCCCAAAAGGGCAATATTAGATCACCGACTGCAGCAACTATCCCCTGCACGCGGTGTCAGAGATTATTCCAAGCACGAAACGGACTAGCAAGCCACCTACGAGCTCACCGTAAGCCACTCTCCCGTCTAACCCGAAGACTCGATTGTCCTAGCCGATGTCGACGGCAGAACAACAACAACGGAAGGAAACGCTAATGTTTCTCAAGCAATCATTCTATCTTGTGATTTTAGCAGGCCACAGGGATCTTCAATCTAGACAGCTCCGAAACGAGTTCATCTCAGTTTTAAAAAATCAAAATAAAACAACGACAACATCGACCCCAGAATTTGTAGCCGAAAAATATTTTGTCAGTCTATTGTGTTATCGACAGGCAGCGTCTTGCCAAGTGACAGTAAGGCAAGTCTCAGGGGAGCACTTGACAGTAAGGCAAGTCCCAGGGGATCACGTGACAGTAATAGAAGTCCTCGGGGATCACGTGACAGTAAGGAAAGTCCTCGGGTATCACGTGACAGTAAGGGAAGTCTAAGAAGTAAGTCTCAATTAGGATTTATAGATCTAGAAGTTTGTTTGTATTCGTAACACGATTGGAAAGACACATTGGTAGAGACCTATTGGTAGAGACACATGGGTATGACACACTGGTATTGACACACTGGTTATGACACTCTTTTTATGAATCATTGGTTGTTATTATTATTATTATTAAATTATTATTAAACTATTATTATTATTATTATTATTAAACGTTGTTTTATATAGCTCAGTACCCGAGCCTCGGTCTGGGCTCAACACGCTATACATCCAATTTAACAGACATAATCATGAAATTAAAAAAAAAAAAATCAGTTAACATACATTAATTAAATCAAACAGAACAAATGGATATTTAAAGCTATTTGCATGTCCTACATTTGGACAGCCAGCAGCATCGTTTTTCGGTCAGAGGGGGGAATCAGTCAGGATAGTAGAGTCTAAAAAGATGTGTTTTGGGTGCAGTTTTGAAGGCTGTGATGGTCGGTATAATGCAGATGTGTAATGGGAGAGAATCCCATTGTTTGGGGAGCACAGAAAGATAAAGTTAGTTCACCGTGTGTTTTTGTGCGAGTCTTTGGGACAGAAAGAATACACGCGTCTGCGGAGATGCGAAGCTGTCGAAGGGGTGACTAGACAGAAAAAAGGAAGGGCAGGAATTTTAGAAATAGTTGTGGCAGAGAACAAAGTTTGTAGTCAATCCGTGCTTGTAGAACTGGCCTATGGAGTGAATAAAGTAACTGTGTGACGTGATCTCGATTTTTTGCCTTTAGATCTAGCCTAGCAGCTGAGTTTTGAACCTTTTGTAATTTTTCTAATGAAGTGTTTTGGTGAACCTGATAGAAGAGAGTTGCTAAAGCCAAGACGAGTTAGAGAGCAAGAGCGCAGACTAGGTTTTTTTTTTACTCTAACTGTGAGATATTGGCGAATGGAGCTGATCTGACGAATAGCGGTGTATAATGAGCGACAAATGTGAGAGATATGTTTATCGAGAGACATGTTTTCTGAAAGAATATAACCAAGATTCCAGCAGGGGATGTGAACGTTATGTCGGATTTACCTACTTGAAATGAGGTTGGAAGAGCTGAGTAAGAGGAAGATTAGTGATCGTGAATAAGGAGTGCCTCCGTTTTGTCATCTTTAAGCGTCAACTTTCTTAGTGTCATCCACGACAAACTTGTTATGACACATTGGTTATGGACACATTTTTTAAGAACACATTGGTTATGGACACATTTTTAAGGACACATTGGTTATGGACACATTTTTAAGGACACATTGGTTATGGACACATTTGTTATGGCATTTGATTCTCACACATTGGTTATGGGCACATTTTTAAGGACACATTGGTTATGGACACATTTGTTATGGCATTTGATTCTCACACATTGGTTATGGGCACATTTTAAGGACACATTGGTTATGGACACATTGGTTATGGCACTTGATTCTGACACATTGGTTATGGACACATTAGTTATGGCACTTGATTCTCACACATTGGTTATGGACACAATGGTTATGACAAATTAGGTTTTCGATCAAAATCTCTTTTCCTGACTACGTTTGTAAATTATTTTGTGAAGGGGAGAGAAGCCCGGTGACGAGATCTTTAGCACTAAGGTTTTGAGGCCCTCTTGCCCCATTTTTGGGATTACGTCCCCTGCTTTTAACGCATTTGTTCCACATCCCAACAATTTTTTTTGTTGAAAATCGGAGCGACCCTTTTACTTTTTTTTCTTTTTGTAGAGTTTGCAGGACCTACAAAAGGGCTCTGAGGTTTTGATACAAAATGTCTCGTTTAAACTGATTAAGGCCCCTATTTTAAATGCCTACACAGTGCGTGGGCCTGATATATATAAATGTAAAATGTAAAAAAGTATTTTTTTCGGTTGACATTCTCACGACACCTCTTCTTACTTTCGTTTTCAGTATTTGTATATGTCTTAAACATGCAAATGATGGAGTATATGTGTTTTTAGACTAATAATAGCTACGCTACTTCAAAGAATCAAATAACTTTATAAGCAACATTATGTTTCAGAAATAAAGATGTCATATAATTTAACTTTGTAACCTTATTAGTCTTCCCCCCCCCCCCCCC